>SJYC01051963.1:0-20473 GCA_006408675.1 Madoqua kirkii
AGTAACCAGTTCACTAAGTGTTCTCTGCCTTCTGGAACATGAGATTCACAAAATTGTGTAGAGAGAAGGAGGTGGAGGGAGGAAACAGAGGCCACCTGGTGGAGAAAAAAGAGTCTGATGGAGGAGAGAGGGGTCAAGCCAGTAATCTTGGACTCATGTAAAATTAGTTACTGAAGATTAGGTTTTTAAATGCACAAATTTGGCAACAAATACCAAAATGCAAAGATTAAAAATCTGGAGTAGAGATTCGATTTTCAAAAATAAAGTATTAGTGGAAAGAAGAAGGAGAGAAAAGGGAGGGGAAGGAAAGGAAAAAAATAAAAAGCCACCAGAATTTTTAAGAGACAACAGCCTCCACCACAAGAGGACTATATATGGCATTTGCTTTAAAAATAGGGTGTTTTTTTTTTTTGAAAAGTAATAATAGGTTATAAAAACAATAAATAGAGATATAGAGGATTTAAAAATTTAAGAAAGTTTAAAAAAAGAGAGACAGAAAAGAATATTTTTTTCAAAAAAATATTTTTAAAAAAGTCTTTAAAAAAAAAAAAGAAAGAAAGAAAAATCACGTTTCCGCATCAACCAACGCCCCCCCCACAAAAAAGTTCATAAATGTAGTAAAGGTAAATTTGGCCCTTTTTCTGACGTTGTGATCTGTGTGGGGTCGCTACCAACACAGTTCCCTCTGTTTGTCTTCCTCTGTTTGCTGGTCTCTTCCATGTCTGATTACCGTCTTTACACAGGGACGGCGGTGATGGATTCTACGCCGGGCTTGTTCCTCCTGTCGGGACCTGTCCTAGGCTTCATGCACCTCCCTGGTCTAAGCCACTCTGATTCCACACTAAGGAAGCCCTCCGAGGCACAGATTTGGTTGGGTCTGCGCTCTGTGCCCTTCCCAGGTCCGCGTATCTAGGGAGTTTGGCGAGCGCAATTGCTGCAACTTTCATGCTGCTCAGATTTCTGGGAGTGCCGCTGGGGCTCCTTCTCAGGTGGATGATGATTGTCCAGAGCCCCCCAGAAGTCTTAGCAAAGAAACCTCCTTGCAATTTGAAATGTAATGTCTCTCTTGAGCTGTGTGATTGCCCCCCTTCCAGCACTTATGTTTCTGTCTGCCCCTCACCGGAGGGGGATGGTCTGCGACCTGCTATTCCCAATCCGTCCTTTGTTTTGTGCGTGGGCCTGTAGCGGTTTCTTATGTTCGAGCGTTCCACGTGGTAGCTATCCCACAGTCTGGTTTGCTAGTCCAAGTTAGATCGTTCTGGCCACGCACAGACCCGATTCTGGCCGCGTTACTACCCGATTCTCGTGTAAAGCACTGCAGTCTTCATTTCCCGTGGTGCGATTGTTAGAAAGCACTGCTGCTGGCAGGTCCCGCTCCTCCCTACCCAACCCCAACTTGCTGGTGTCGGATGCAGGCTTTTGTGCTGCTTATCCGCTGGGGGATTTACTGCTGGATTCATAATCTGTTGGTTTTACTTATTTATTTTTCCTTTCTGTTATGTTGCCGTCTGTGCTTCCAAGGCTTGACACAGACTCAGCTGTGAGAATGTTTCCTGGAGCTTGGTAACCTCTCTTTTTAAAGAGTCTTTTCCCGGGATGGGATTCCCTTCCTGGAGTGGGGCTCCCTCCCTACCTCCTTGGCTCTTTTCTTGTCTCTTATATTTATTCCTACCTGCTTTTGAAGCCAATGATCTGCTTTGCTGGATGCTGATGTCATCTGCCAGCCTTCAGAAGTTGTTTTGTGGCATTTATTCAGCGTTGAAATGTTCTTTTGTTGAAGTAGTGAGGGAGAAAGTGTTCTCCCCATCCTATTCCTCTGCCATCTTTTTTTCTGTCGGAAATGTAGTTTATAGACTAAAATTTGCAAGACTTTTAAGAAATTAAATTAGGACAAAAACGCTGAAACATCAAACATAAAAGAAAATAAATTCTTGAAAATACATTGATAAAATGTCAAAATTGTTAAAACAGAAATAAGAGAAATATTTTTGATGAAACATAAAATATTCCAAGTCTTTCCTGGTGGCTCTGATGGTAAGGAATCCACCCGAGTTGCAGGAGACCTCAGTTCGATTCTTGTGTTGGGAAGATCTACTGGAGGAGGGCAAGGCAACCCACTCCAGTATTCTTGCCTGGAGAATCCAGAATCCCCATGGACAAGGAAGCCTGGCAGATTATAGTCCATGGGATCACAAAGAGTCTGACATGACTGAGTGACTAAGCACAACACAGCACAAAAAATGCTCCTATTGACTTAGATCAGAATAGAAAATCTGATGATATTACTACGTATTCAGTCAAATATTTCCCTGAATTTAATACAAAATGTTGGATCCTTGAAAGGATTTATGAGTTTCCAGCCTATATTTGCATAGTGTTTCTAATGAAATAGAAATGAAGTATGACAGGAGAAAGCAAAGCCAAGGAGTCGTAGAGGGCTCCAAATTCTTCCAGGTGTATTCACGCAGTCTTCCCTCAGTTGAGCAGAACCGGCTTTGTCTTCATCTTATGAATTGGATATTTAGGTATCTCTATTTAATGGACACAGACACAGTTTACATAGGGATCTTTCATACCCTCTGGTCACGTAGAAAAAGCCAGGCTTGCTAATCCATTAAAGAAGGTTCATTCATCCTTGTATATATCATTTAACAGTGCAGGCGAGCTAGTGAATTGCACCTCCAGGAGAGTACTGAACTGTAAAAAATACACTCTAAATCCCAGTGAACATATCTAACTCTTACCTTGTTCAAGAATCAGTATCAGATTAATAGGTTATTAACTAAATGTGGTTTCTCATATGGCTTAACAACTCCCATGGTAGAAAACTTTGCGAGGGCTTCAATCCAATTCCAATATATCTGATCATGAATATCTTCTAAAAAAAAAAAAAAAGCCCCGATAACAGTTTTTCCTCAGTACCTACAACTGAGTGAGCAATTCAATTAAGGCATTCTAAAGATTAGAAAAAAAAATACATTTTACATAATTCATGCACGATTGAGCACAGAAAGAATAAAAAGAAGAAACTAAGATCATGAGACAATGAACCAAATGTGATATATGGAAGTGCTAAACAATTTTAAGGGTATAATTACAGAGAATCATATTATTTGATAATTTATGATATAACATTAGAGATTTCTGTTTATTGAAAAATTTTCCTTTAATATTTGGACTTATGCTTTTTAATCAAGAGATCTAATTTTAATATTTTCAGAAACACAAATACAACCATGCCCACCTCCACCTCAGATTCCCAATGCTCGAGATATGACAACTACAGTGAAATATCAGGATGGAGAAAAAATATCAATCCTATGTAAAGAAAATTATTTGATTCAAGATGCAGAAGAAATTGTGTGCAAGGATGGGAGATGGCAGTCAATCCCACGTTGTATTGGTAAGCAGTGCATGCATAAGTTTGTTTAAAATATTCTTTAAAGAAGATTAATACTCCTTTAAGCTTTGTATCCTTCCATGGTGGCTCAGTGGTAAAGAAACTTCTTGAAATGCAAGAGATGCAGAAGATAGGGGTTTGATCCGTGTATGGGGAAGATCCCCTGGGGAGGATGGCAACCTACTCCAGCATTTTTGCCTGGGAAATACCATGGACAGAGGAACCTGGTGGGCTAGAGTCCACTGGGTCACAAAGAGCTGGACATGACTAAGAGACTGAGCATGCACACAAGCTTTGAATGGATCAGCAAGATGAAGTCCTCTTTGTCGCTTCCAATTTATCTTGAAACAGTAAATCACAGTTTCAGTTTATGAACTGATGAACACTCTTTCACTTCTGATGTGAAATGCAGACAAACTCCTTGGGCTACTGTACAAATGAAAGGTAAAATTTATGTTTATGCAAATTTTATTCCTAATGATCAAAAGGACAAGAATGAAGGAACAACTGGGCTACCCAGCCTGGGAGTCATGGTCCTAAAACATAAGCCCCCAGAAATGCTGACTTAGAAGTCCAGAGCAACTTGTGCACAAGAAAGCCAGAGGGCTTTAGGAAAGAGAGTTTCTTCTTGTTCTTTAAAGGCATACAAAATCTCACATACTCTGTGTCCCAGTGAAGAGGCATCAATGGGAAAAAGGCTTGGGTTAGACTAATTTATCTTTGTGAAACTTCTAGAGAGACAGGAGACAAATACTGGTGCCAGTCATCATGAGTGACAAGTACCACTTTAGAGTTCTCCCTAACACACACGTACATAGCGTACTAGCACCAGAGGCTTAACAACTCACCAGCATGACAGCACCAACCCCAGACTCCACTGGGCTCCACAGCTGCTACATTCACATCTCACCCTGCTCTTGGGTGTGATATCATCACCTCAAGTACACTTAGGCCCTGAAGCCAGCTCCATCAACACTTCATCCTGCCTATGAGTGGGCTGGCAGCCACCACATGAGGCACAGTCTGTCAGCCACCTGGGGACGAGGTGGGACCCTTGCCTACCAGTGCACCCAGAGCAGTTGGCACTGACACAACAGGAGGGCACCCCTATAGCATCTAGATCTGCAGCCCAGATCCTACAGAGGGGAGCATTCTGCTGGGCCCCATAGACTTCTCATAAGACCACTTAGCTAAGATCAGGAGTACACCTAACTCTTAGAAATAAACACAGAGTTAGGTAAAATCAGGAGACAGAGAAATGCATCCCAAATGAAGGCCTAAGACAAAGTCTCAGAAAAGTCACTCAACAAAGTTAAGATAAGAAATCTACCCAATAAAGTACTCAAGGTAATGACCATAAAGATGTTCGGTAGACTCTAGAGAAGAATGGATGAAAGCAGAATTTTAAGAATAAGAGAATATAAAGGATTAAACAGTGCTGAAGGATACAACAGCTAAGATGAAAAATACACTAGAGAAAATCATTAGTAGTTCAAAGGATTCAGAAGAATGGATCAGAGATCTGGAAGACAGGGTAGTGAAAACTTCCCAAATAGCATAGGAAAAAGTAAAAAGAATTTATAAAATGAGGATAAGTTAACAGACATCTAGGACAATATCAGTACCATTCTCATTATGGGGATCTAAAATATAGAGAGACAGAGACTTATTTGAAGAAATAATAGCTAACCTTTTCTAACCTGGAGAAGGAAAGAGATGTTCGGGTCTCAAAATCAGACAGTCCCCAAAAGAGATGAACCTGAAGAGGTCTATACCAGGACACATTATCGTTTAATGGAAAAAAATTAATAACATTGTTGTTCCAAAGTAAATGGCAATGGGATCATATTTACTGATAATTACTTTAAATGTAAATGGGTTGAATGCCCTAGCCAAAAGACAAGGACTGGCTGAATGGATACAAAAACAAGACTCCTATATATGCTGTCTAAAAGGGACCCACTTGAAAATAAGGAACACATACAGACTGAAAGTGAATGGGTGGGAAAAGATATTTAATACAAATGGAGACCTAAAGAAAGCAGGAGAAGCAATACTCACATCAGATAAAATAGATTTTGAAATAACGACTGTGAAAAGAGACAAAGAAAGACACTACCAAATGATGCGAAAGCGGAAACTCCAATACTTTGGCCACTTCCTGAAGAGTTGACTCATTGGAAAAGACTTTGATGCCGGGACGAATTGGGGGCAGGAGGAGAAGGGGACAATAGAGGATGAAATGGCTGGATGGCATCACTGACAGAATGGACGTGAATCTGAGTGAACTCCAGGAGTTGGTGATGAACAGGGAGGCCTGGCGTGCTGTGATTCATGGAGTCACTAAGAGTCAGACAAGACTGAGAAACTGAGCTGAAGTGAATGATCAAAGGATCAATCCAAAAAGAAGATATAACAATTATAAATATATATGCACCCAACTGGACTTTCCTGGTAGTCCAGTGGCTAAGACTCCAGGCTCCCAATTCAGAGGCACCAAATTCAAACCTTGGTCAGGGGAACTAGATCCCACATGCTGCAACTAAGACCTGGTGCAGTCAAATGAATAAATAAATAAATATTTTAAAAAATACATATATGCACCCAACATAGGAGCAGCTCAATACATAAGGCAAATGACAACAAGTATGAAAGGAGAAATGAATAATAACACAATAATAGTGGGAGATTTTAATACCCCATTCACACATATGGACATGTCATCCAAACAGGAAATTAGCAAGGAGATACAAACTTTAAATGATACAACAGACCAGTTAGACTTAATTGATATCTACAAGACATTTCACCCCCAAACAGTGCAGTTCACCTTTTTCAAGGGCACAAGGGCCATTCTCCAGGATACACCACATCCTGAGCCATAAATCTAGCTTTGGTAAACTAAAAAAAAAAAAAAAAATTGAAATCCTTTCAGAGATCTTTTCTGATCACAATGCGGTAAGATTAGATGTCAACTACAGGAAAAAGAAACTATTAAAAATACAAACATATGGAGGTTAAGTGACACAATTCTTAATAACTAACAAAACAAGGGAAGAAATCAAAAAAGAAATAAAAATATGCATAGAAACAAATGAAAACAAAAACACAACTGAAGACATGTGGGAATCAGTGAAAAGACTGCTAAGTGGAAGATTCATAGCTTTACAAGCTTACCTCAAGAAACAAGAGAAAAATAAATAACCTAACTTTACACCAAAAGCAACTAGAAAAAGAAGAACCCCGGGTTTGGTATAAGGAAGGAAATCATAAAAAATAGGGCAGAAATAAATGAAGAAAAAATAAAGGAAACTATAGCAAAAATTAAAAAATGCTAAAAGCTGATTCTTTGAGAAGATAAATAAAATAGACAAACCATTAACCAGACTCATCAAGAAAAAAAGAGAGAAGAATCAAATCAATAAAATTAGAAATGAAAATGGGGAAATCAGAGCAGGCAACACAGAAACGCAAAGAATCATAAGAGACTATTATCAGCAACTATATGCCAATAAAATGGACAACTTGGAAGAAATGGATGAATTCTGAGAAAGGTGTAACATTCCAAAACTAAACCAGGAAGAAAGAGGAAATCTTAACAGACCCATCACAAGCATGGAAATGGAAACTGGAATAAAAAATTTCCCAACAAACAAAAGCCCAGGACCAGACGGCTTCATAGGTGAATATATCAAAAATTTAGAGATGGGCTAACACCTATCCTTCCCTGGTGGCTCAGAGGGTAAAGCATCTGCCTGCAACGTGGTAGACCCGTGTTCAATCCCTGGGTAGGTAAGATCCCTTGGAGAAGGAAATGGCAACCCACTCCAATACTCTGGCCTAGAAAACCCCACAGATGGAGAAGCCTGGTAGGCTACAGTCTACAGGGTCGCAAAGAGTTGGACATGACTGAACAACATCACTTTCACTTTTCTTTTCAACCCCTATCCTACTGAAACCCTTCCAAAAAAATACAGAGGAAGGTAAACACCCAAACTCATTCTGTGAGGCCAACATCACTCTAATTCCAAAACCAGACAAAGATGCCACAGGAAAAGAACACTAAAGGCCTACATCACTGATGAACACACATGCAAAAATCCTTAACAAAATTCCAGCCAACAGAATCCAACAACATATTAAAAAGATCATACATCATGAGCAAGTGGGCTTTATCTCAAGGATGCAAGGATTCCTCAGTATTCACAAATCAATATCATACACCACATTAACAAATTGAAGGAAAAAAACCTGTATAATTATCTCAGTATATTCAGAGAAAGCCTTTAACAAAACTCAACATCCATTTATGATTAAAAAAAAACCCTCCAGAAAGAAGGCATAGAAGGAATATACCTCAACATAATAAAAGCGATATATGATAAACTCACAGCAAACGTTATCCTCAATGGAAAAAATTGATATCATTTCCCATAAAGTGAGGAACAGGACAAAGGTGCTCACTCTTGCCACTACTATTCAACATAGTTTTGGAAGTTTTACCACAACACTCAGAGAAGAAAAGGAATCCAGATTGGAAAAGAAGAAGTAAAATTCTCATGGTTTGCAGATAACATGATCCTCTACATAGAAAACCCTAAAGACACCATGAGAAAATTACTAGAGCTAATGAATGAATATTTTCAGGATAAAAAATGGCAAGATATAAAATTAATGCACAGAAATCCCTTGCATTCCTATACAATAACAATGAGAAAACAGAAGTTAAGGAAACAATCCCATTCACCACTGTGATGAAATGGATAAAATACTTAAGAATAAATCTACCTAAAGAAACAAAAGACCTATACATGGAAAGCTATAAAACACTGATGAAAGAAATCAAAGATGACACAAATAGATGGGGAAATATACCATGTTCATGGATCGGAAGAATCAATATCCTGAAAATGAGTATACTACTCAAAGCAATCTATAGACTCAGTGCAATCCCTATAAATCTCCAACAACATTTTTTTCACAGAATTAGAACAAATAATTTCACAATTTGTATGGAAATCCAAAAAAAAAACTCAAATAGCCAAAGCAATCTTGTGAAATATAAATGCAACTGGAGGAAACAACCTGCCTGACTTCAGACTATACTATAAAGCTAGAGTCTTCAAGATAGTATTGTACTGATACAAAGCCAGAAATATGGATCAATGGAACAAAATAAAAAGCCCAGAGATAAATCCATGTACCTGTGGACAACTTATCTTTAACAAAGGAGACAAAAATATACAACAGAGTAAATGCAATCTCTTTAACAAATGGTGCTGGGAAAGGGGTCAACCAACTGTAAAAGAAGGAAACTAAAACACTTTCCAACACCATACACAAAAGTAAAGTCAAAATGGATTTAAGATATAAATGTAAGATCAGAAACTATAAAATTCCCCAAAGAAAACAGGCAAAACACTCTTTGACATAAATCACAGCAAGATCCTCTATGACCTACCACACAGAGCAATGGAAATAAAAGCAAAAATAAACAAATGAGACCTAATTAAACGTAAAAGCTTTTGAACAATGAAGAAAACTCTAAGCAAGGTGAAAAGACTGCCTTCAGACTGGGAGAAAATAATAGCAAATGAAGCAACTGACAAAGAACTAATCTCAAAATCATGTAAATAACTCACACAGCTCAATACCAGAAAAACAAATGACCCAATGCAAAAACAGGCCAAAGCACTAAATAGACTTCTCCAAAGAAGACATACAGATGACAAACACATGAAAAAACACGTGAAAAAGTGCTCAACATCACTCATTGTCAGAGAAATACAAATCAGCGCCACAGTGAGGTGCCATCTCATGCCAGTCAGAATGGCTGCTATCTAAAAGTCTAAGCAGGAAAAGGTATGGAGAAAAGGGAAGCCTCTTACACTGTTGGTGGGAATGCAAACTACTACCACAAATTGAAAGAGACACATGCACACCAATATTCATCGTAGCACTTGTTTACAATACCTAAGTCATGGAAGCAACCTAGATGTCCATCAGCAGATGAGTGGATAAGAAAGTTGTGGTACATATGTACAACAGAATATTACTCAGCTATTAAAAAGATTGCATTGAAATCAGTTCTAACAGAATATTACTCAGCTATTAAAAAGATTGCATTGAAATCAGTTCTAATGAGCTGTATGAAACTGGAGCCTATTGTACAGAGTGATATAAGTCAGAAAGAAAAACACCAATACAGTATATTAATGCATATATATGGAATTTAGAAAGATGGTCATGACGACCCTATACATGAGACAGCAAAAGAGACACAGATATAAAGAACAGACTTTTAGACTCTGTGGGAGAAGGCGAGGAGGGGATGATCTGAGAGAATAGCATTGAAACATGTATATTACCATATGTGAAATAGATCACCAGTCCAAGTTCAATGCATGAAACAGGGCACTCAAAGTTGGTCCACTGGACAACCCAGAGGGGTTGGATAGGAAAGGAACTGGGAGGGGGTTTGGGATGCAGGTACACCTGTGGCTGATTCCTGTCAATGTATGGCAAAAACCACCACAATATTGTAAAGTAATTAGCCTCCAATTAAAATAAATAAAATGTTAAAAATTTATTAGAAGAAAGTTGTTGTTCAGTTGCCAAGTCATGTCCAACTCATTGCAGCCCCATGGACTGCAACACGCCAGGCTTTCCTGTCTCTCACCATCTCCCAGAGTTTGCCCAAGTTCATGTTCATTGAAACAGTGATGCCACCCAACCACCTCATCTTCTGTCACCCTCTTCTCCTTCCAGAGAAAAGGCAGTAGTTACCTACAAGGAGACCCTAACAAGTATCAACAGCTTCTGAAGTATATTTTTTAGGTCACAATGGACTGGTACAACATATACAAAGTAATGAAAGGAAAAGACTTGCAGGCAAGACTACTGTATCCAGGAAAAACATATTGCAGCCAGTGTGATGTCTCTTCACACCTGTCATAATGGCTACCATGAAAAGGACAACATCAAGTGTTGTCAAAGGTGTGGAGAAAAGAGACTCTTTGTGCACTGTTGGTGGGATTGTAAACTGGCAGAGTTGCTATGAAAAACAATGTGGAATTTTCTTTAAAAATTAAAAATAGAACTGTCATATGATCCAGCTATTCCACTACTGTGTATTTATTCATAGGAACCGAAAACACTAATCTAAAAAGATATATGCACTCCAATGTTCACTGCAGCAGTACACACAATAATCAAGGTTTGGAAGCCACCTAAAGAGTCCACTGATATATACGTAGATAAAGAAGGTGTTTTATATATACACACTATATGAACCATGACTAAGCCATAAAATATGGAACATTTCCATTTGCGACAAGTTGGATGTGTCTAGGATGTATTTATTCTAAGAGATGTAGGTCAGATATAAAAAGACAATGCCACATGATTTCACTTATTTGTGGAATCTAAAAACTAAACAAAATAAAAGGAAAATAGGCTCATAGAGATACAGAAAATTAGTGAGTTGCAAGAAAGGAGGAAGGGGTTGGCAAAATGGATACAGGGAATTTTGAGTACAAACTCCAGTTATGTAATAAGGAAGCCAAAGGGATGTAATATAGGCATACAGAATATGGTCAATAATATTGTAATAAATTTGTTAGGAACTATTGTTACTAGACTTATTGTTAGTCATTTTATAATGTATGTAAAAGTAAAATCATTTTGTAGCCCATTTGAAGCTAACATACTGTTATACATCCAACATTTCAACAAGAAATCATTTAAAAAAGGATGAAGGGGCATATTAAACAAGTGATAGTAGCATAGTGTTTATGGAGACAAATAGCTTGCAAGTTTCAAATATCTGTCAGTTTTAAAATTCTATAAAATGTTCTGAGTATTCTTTTCTTTTTATTCTCATTTTAAAATCCAAAGTAATATTTGATTGTATTAACATGTTAAATTTAAAGATTATATTTGTACTTTACACTTGGACCTCTGTACTTCATATAGAAAAAATTGGATGTTCTCAACCACCTCAAATAGACCATGGAACCATTAACTCATTTAGCTCTGCCGAAGAAAGGAGAGAAATACATGAACAAAGGCTGTATGCACATGGCACAAAGTTAAGTTATACTTGTGAAGAAGGCTTCGAGATTTCTGAAAATAATGTGATAATATGCCACATGGGAAAGTGGAGCTCTCCACCTCAGTGTGTAGGTGAGGACATTAGGCAAACCAAAATCTATTTTCAGTGCCATTCATTAAAACTAATCAATTGTCATCAAAGTCATGAGACTCGATCCATTAAATTTCTAAATATATCAAGTAACATCTATTTATAGATCATTTATGTATTAACATAAAATCTATATTTTATACATTAAATCATTTGACATATAAAATTAATCATTTTGTTATTAATAATTTCATTTGTTCTATAGAGAATCACTTTTCAATCTGGCAATTATTTTGTATTAACATTGGATGTACAATAAAATTAAACCTAACTATTTATATTACTAAACCTATTTATATTCTTATCTATTTGTTTCAAAAAAATGTGCTTTGTCTTCCCTAAAATGTCCCTTTTAATTTCTTGCAATATATAATACATTTCTTAAGATGATGTGTGGAATCTCAACGGGTTTTTCTTTCATTACTCATGATTGGTTAGAGAAGCACTGATGGTCTGTTTCATATATTGGTAATTTCAGTTTCAAGTTCTTGCTCAAGTGAACACACACCAGAATGGTAATTTTAGGAAAAAATTGTGCACTTTCCTCCCATGTCATGGAAGTTCCTATATAAGGATTTATTATTTTCAAGTAAAACTGCCAAATATGTTGACCAGTACATCAAATTAAATTTCAAAATTAGCAAAACATGAACTCATTCTTTCATTTCTTCCCAGGACTTCCTTGTGGACTTCCACCTTATATTCAGAATGGTGTTGTATCTCACAAGAAAGACAGTTACCAACACGGAGAAGAAGTTACTTACGACTGTGATGAAGGGTTTGGAACTGATGGACCTGCATCTATAAGATGTTTAGGAGGGGAATGGTCTCGTCCACAAGACTGCATAAGTATAGTGTTTTTCCTTTTATTCTAAAGCTGACAAATGTTTTTTAATTTAAAGCATAAATGGACCAAATGTGAAATTAAGCAATACTTCTAGAATTTAACAAGGTATCCATGAAAAGTTCTGAATTCTGGTAGAGAATTAATAACCCTAGAAATAATAAAAGTTTGATTTATTGTTGTAGTTCAGTCATTCAGTCGTTTCTGACTCTTTGCGACACTATGGACTATAGCAAGCCTGGCATCCCTGTCCTTCACTGTCTCCTGGTGTTTGCTTAAACTAATGTCCATTGAATTGGTGATGCCATTCAACCATCTCATCCTTTGCTGTCCCCTTCTCCTCCTACCCTCAATCTTTCCTATCAGGGTCTTTTCCAATAAGTGCGCTCTTTGTATCAGGTGAACAAAGTATTGGAGCTTCAGCTTCAACATCAGTCCTTCGAATGAATATTCAGGGTCGATTTCTTTTAGGATTTACTGTTTTGATCTTGCAGTCCAAGGGTGCTCTCAAGAGTCTTCTCCAGCACCATAGTTCAAAACTATCAATTCTTTGGAACTCAGCCTGACTCTCAAATCATACATGACTGTTGAAGTTTGTCATAACTTTTCTTCCAAGGAGCAAGCATCTTTCAATTTCATGGCTTCAGTGACCATCCACAGTGATTTTAGAGCTCGAGAAAACAAAGTCTGTCACTGTTTCCATTTCCCCTCCTCTATTTGGCCATGAAGTGATGGGACCAGATGCCATGATCTCCGTTTTTTGAATGTTGAGTTTTAAGCCAGCTTTTTCAGTCTCTTCTTCCACCTTCACCAAGAGGCACTTTAGTTCGTCTTTACTATCTGCCATTAAGGTGGTGTCATCTGAGGCGTAGCTGAGATTATTGGTATTTCTCTTGGCAATCTTGATGCCAGCTTGAGCTTCATCCAGCCAGGCATTTTGCATGATTTACTCTGCATTTAAGTTAAATAAGCAGGATGACAATATACACCTTTGAAGTATTCTTTTTCCAAATTTGAGCCAGTCAATTGTCCATGTACAGATCTAACTGTTACTTCTTCACATGCATAGTTTTCTCAGGAGGAAGGTAAGGTGGTCTGGTATTCCCATCTCTTCAAGAACTTTCCACAGTTTTTTGTAATTACACAATCAAGGACTTTAGTGCAGTCAATGAAGTAGAAGTAAATGTTTTTCTGGAATTCTCCTCCTTTTTCTGTGATCCAATGGAGGTTGGCAATTTGATAACACTAAACTATCTCTTTCACATCATCTTGAGTGAAGTATGAAATCCTCTGATCTCAGATTTCTGGTCTCTGTTCCTGTACTATGGCTGAACTCTGCTCTTATCACTACTCAATTTGCCATTAATTTGTCAATCATTTCTTTGTAATATGCAATTTTCTATGACATTTAACATAACTCAAGGTAACATATTTTGATAAAAACAAAAATAGAAACATTTATAATTTAGACGGGCTATCATGGGAGAAGAGAATTTAAATTTGAGAAGTATCCAGCTCTACCTCTTAGAATGTCATCATTTTCATGTTGTATTTTTGATAATATAGAGATGGTCAATGTGACTAAATCAAGATTTCTAACATTTGTCACAAGGTATAAGAGAAATGCTGTAGAATATTCATTGGCTTGATATGCAATTATTTGTTTTCTGGAATATAACCAGTGGTCACTATGAATCTTTAAAGATGTACTAAACAAATGCATATTCTTTTTTCTTTCAGGCACAAATTGTGTTAACTTGCCCACCTTTGATGATGCTGTACTCATAGATCAGGAGAAGGATTTCTATAAGTCAGGAGAACAAGTGGCTTTTAAGTGTCTACCATATTATCAGTTGGATGGATCTAATACTATACAGTGTATTAAGAGCAAATGGATAGGAAGGCCAGCATGCAGAGGTACTTTGGTAAAATTTTAAAATTTATGTAAGTATCTGAAACAATATAATGTAGAAAATTGCCTCCACTATCATTAAATGGACATAGATTACTTTTAGGCCAGGTCAAAATCAGGTTGTACCTGAACATAAAAAGGGATGGACTTGTGTTCCCAGTGTTTGATGTTGTAGCCCAATAGTTCTCAAAGCACAGTCCTGGCAGAGCATTCTCAGCACATTCTGTAAACTGTTAGATATGCAAGCAGATTCACAGGCTCACTCAGATTTGTTGAATCTAAACCTCTGGGGTTGCAACTCTGACAATGTTTCGATGAGCCCCAAGGAATTCTGTGTATATTTCAGTTTAAGACCCATGGCTACAGACTCTAGTAGTTACAGCCTCTTAATCCCCTGAATCACACTGAGGAATGCACATCATTAATGGTGGTGTTCTTAGCATTTGCCCCAAAATATCATTAAAGTACAGATTTGTAAATTTACTTTTTATTTTTCTATTATTATTCCAGATTTTCTATTCAAATCTTTAATTAATCACCTTCTCCTTGCAACGCTAGTATTCTTCAGAGTGTGTTAATTCTTGATTAAGTCTCTAAAGAAGAACCTCCTGTGTTTATTTTCTGAAAGGCCCTAAAGTTATATCTCATAAACAGGATGAATGTAAATCAAATCTTGATGTCAAATGATATTATGTTTTGCTTATAGCTTATAAATATATTTTGAATTTATAAACTTTACAATTTCTATTTTACTAACTTCAATAAGAGATTTCCAGGAAAACTTTTTTTTTCAGTACCCTAAAAATTGCGTATCACTTTTCTAGTGAAGTATAGGGGAGAGATTTAAGATACAGAAGTTTAATTCATGCTGAAAAATATTGCTTTATTTTCTTTCCCTTAACCTTACATATAAACTGATGACAATTAGCAGTCTCTCATGACAGATAAACTGTTGAATCGAAACAACCATGGAATATATTTGACATTAAATTCCTCCTTGCTGTTCATGATAATCATTATATTAGAGAAACTTTTTTACCTTTATATTCAGATGTTTCCTGTGTGAATCCACCTCAAGTGGAAAATGCTATTATACAAAATCAGAAGTTTAGATATGAAAGTGGTGAAAGAGCACGCTATGAATGCATTGGGAATTATGACATTTTTGGAGAGATAGATGTCGTATGTTTAAATGGAACTTGGACAAAACCACCTCAGTGCAAAGGTAGAGTATCTTGCTCACCGTGTCCACCCAATTTAGAGAATATAATAGCAAACTATATTGAATCAAAATTAGGATGAAGTAGCCTTTCTGGAATAATTTTTAGTTGCAAAAAAAAAAAGTGCTGAAAATCCAGTTCTTTTGTGGTCTGAATATGTAATCTAACATGTTTATTGTATGACAGTGTTGACCAGATTTGAGCAGTTAGAATCGTGGGACATTTCCTGTCTTAAAACATTAAGATAGTCAGTTGTTTTCTGAAGATAAGTGTGAAAAAGATATCATAGATATATTTAACAGCCCAAGAAATTCCACTTTGAGACATGGAATAAGCAGCTGGGGCCTGATCACAAAATCTGACATAGATGTGGGGAGCTGTACCTATGCATGATATTGAAAGGTAGGTTACTAACTGAGTTCCAGCAGAGCTATTTAAAATCCTACAGCATGATGCTACAAAAGTGTTGCATTCATTACCTCAGCAAATTTGGAAACCTAGCAGTAGTCACAGGAGTGGGAAACGTTAATCCTCACCAATTCCCAAGAAGGGCAGTACTAAAAAATGTTCAGAACACCAGACATTGCAGTCATCTCACATGCTAGTAAGGTTATGTTCAATATCCTCAAGCTAAGCTTGATATGAATAGCTAATTCATTGGAAAACACCCTCAAACTGGGAAAAGTTGAAGGCAAACAGAGAAGAGGCTGACAGAAGGTGAGATGTTTGGGTGACATCACTGATTCAATGGACATGAATTTAGGCAACTCTGGGAGAGGTCAGGGACCTGGAAATCTGGCATGAGCAGTCTGTGGGTAGACACGACTTGGCAACTGAACAATAACTAGATGAGCTCACTCAGGAAGTGAGTGTACACACAAAAATAGAGTCTGAACTTGGTACTGGGACACTTCAGTGTTTAGCGATCAGACAGGATGGGAATCCAAACCAAGAAGTACAGTCAGTTCAGTTCAGTTCAGCTGAGTCGCTCAGTCATGTCCAACTCATTGCAACCCCATGAATCACAGCACACCAGGCCTCCCAGTCCACCACCAACTCCTGGAGTTCACTCAAGCTCATGTCCATCGAGTCAGTGACGCCATCCAGTCATCTCATCCTCTGTCGTCCCCTTCTCCTCCTGCCCCCAATCCCTCCCAGCATCACAGTCTTTTTTCCAATGAGTCAACTCTTTGCATGGGGTGGCCAAAGTATTGGAGTTTCAGCTTCAGCATCAGTCCTTCCAATGAGCACCCAGGACTGATCTCCTTTAGGATGAACTGGTTGGATCTCCTTGAAGTCCAAAGGACTCTCAGGAGTCTTCTCCAACACCACAGTTCAAAAGCATCAATTCTTTGGCACTCAGCTTTCTTCACAGGCCAACTCTCATATCCATACATGACCACTGGAAAAACTATAGCCTTGACTAGACGGACTTTAGTCGGCAAAGTGATGTCTCTGCTTTTCAATATGCTATCTATGTTGGTCATAACTTTCCTTCCAAGGAGTGTCTTTTAATTTCATGGCTGCAATCACCATCTGCAGTGATTTTGGTGCCCCCCAAAATAAAGTCCAACACGGTTTCCACTGTTTCCCTATCTATTTCCCATGAACGGATAGGACCAGATGCCTTGATCTTTGTTTTCTGAATGTTGAGCTTTAAGCCAACTTTTTCACTTTCCTCTTTCACTTTCATCAAGAGGCTTTTTAGTTCCTCTTCATGTTCTGCCATAAAGTTGGTGTCATCTGCATTTCTGAGGTGATTGATATTTTTCCCGTCAATCTTGATTCCAGCTTGTGCTTCTTCAAACCCAGCATTTCTCATGATTTCCTCTGCATAGAAGTCAAATAATCAGGGTGACAACATACAGCCTTTTCTTATTTGAAACTAGTCTATTGTTCCATGTACATTAGCCACTTCTAATTTTTCAAGTTAACTTTTGCCTGGTGTGTAAGTATTGCAATCTCCACTTGTACATATTTTCATATTTGAAGTGACTTTTGTTTTAGACAATGTACAGCTGAGTCTTGTTTAGGTGTCTACCCTGCCATTTTCAGGTTTTTAATTGATGTATTTAGGACCATTTATATTTTGAGAGACTTATTAACTATTAAGGACAGTCTGCCATTTTCTTATTTGTTTTGTGTGGTTTCCTTCAGTTCTCAACGTTTTTCTTTTCTTGACTTCCTTGTGGATTTTTGAACATAAAATAATTTGACTTGGATCTGCACTATTTTTGAGTATATGTCTTTGCATGGTTTTCTTAGTATCTCTAGGTATTAAGATACACATAGGTAGTTTATCTGGAGAAGGCAATGAAACCCTATTCCAGTACTCTTGCCTGGAAAATCCCAGGGACAGGGTAGCCTGGTGGGCTGCTATCTTTGGGATCAGATATGACTGAAGTGACTTAGCAGCAGCAAATAGTTTATCACTCCCTACTGTTGCTGACATTTCCCACCTCAGATAAAATGTGGAATGCTTAATTCCATTTAGACTTATTGGTTCTCTCGACATTTTTAACATAAATGTCTATAGCATACTCTCTATATACATTGAGCACCATATCAGATGACAGTTTTTGTACAACTATAATAAAATCAACAGGAAAATCATACTCTTGTTATATTTACCCTTAAAAAAAAAACTCCATTCTAAAATCTCAATTCTTTTTCTATTTTGCTTTCTTTTGAAAAGTTCTTAAGTACAGTTCTGCTGGAGACAAATTCTTTCAGTTTTGCTTTGTTCAGGAAATTCTTTCTTTCTCCCATTAATTAAAAAGGATAGTTTACAAGATATAGAATTTGGAGTTTACAATTATTTTCATCCAGCTTTGGAAAAATGTTCTCACTTCTTTCTGGCTCTATGCTCATTGATGAAATTTCCACTGATGCTTGAATCCTTTTTTCCAAGTACTTATTGCATAATATTTATCCCAAATAAGTATTGCATATCTATCAAGCTGCTTATGAGAATTTTAACTGTAAGTTTCAGGAATTTGAACATGATGTATCTTGTTTTACTTTTTATTTAGTATTGGCTTATAGCCGATTAACACTGCTGTGCTCACTTCAGGTAAACAGAGAAGGGACTCAGCCACACATATGCATATGACCATTCTCACTCAAACTCCCTTCCTGTCAAATCTGCCACATTACACTCCACAGAGTTCCTTGTGCTATACAGTAGGTCCTTATTTGTCATCCACTTAAAAAATAGAAGTGTGTTCATGTCCACCCAAATTGCCTGTCTCTTCCCCCTGGCAACCATAAATTCCTTCTCTAAGTCTGTGAGTCTCTTTCGGCTCCATAAATAAGTTTGTTTGCAAAATTTCTTTTAAGATTCCATATATAGGGGATGTTTTACAATTTTTCTTCTTTTCTAACTTCACTCAGTATAACACTCTCTAGGTACATACATATTTTTGCAAATGACATTATTCCATTCTTTTAGTGGATGAGTAATATTCCACTGTGTGTGTGTGTGTGTGTGTGTGTGTATGTATACACACACACACACACACACACACACACACACACACACACCACATCTTCTTTACCCATTTCTCGGTTGATGGACATTTAGGTTGATTCCATACCATGACTATTGTAAATAGTGCTGCAATGAACAGTAGACCAAGTTTTTCATCAGATCCATGCCTGGGGAAAGATTGCAGGATCATATGGTAGCTCTACTTTTAGTTTTCAAAGGAGTGGAAATACTTGTCTCCATAGTGGCTGTATCAACTAACAGTGTAGGATGGTTACCTTCTCTCTACATACTTGCCAGCATAGCTCTTTGGACTCATGATAAGGGATATCATGCTGTAGTTTTGATTTGAATCTCTAATAATTACTGATATGAACATCTTTTCATGGGTGTCTTGCCCATCTGAATGTCTTCTTTGGAGAATAAACCTAAGGAGAAGAAAGATCTATAATCTGAAAACTGTAGTACACTAATGAAAGAAATTGAAGACCAAAAAACAGATAGAAGGATATACCATTACCTTCTATTAGAAAAATTAATATTGTCAAAATGACTATACTACCAAAAGCAATCTACAGATTCAATGCAATCTGTACGCAATTACCAATGGCAATTTTTCACAGAACAAGAAAAAAAAAAAACACCTTAAAATTTGAATGGAGACAGACAACACAGAAATACAAAGGATCATAAGAGACTACTATCAGCAATTATATGCCAATAAAATGGACAACTTGGAAGAAATGGACAAATTCTTAGAAAAGTACAACTTTCCAAAACTGAATCAGGAAGAAATAGAATTTCTTAACAGACCCATCACAAGCATGGAAATTAAAACTGTAATGGAAAATCTTCCAGCAAACAAAAGCCCAGGTCCAGACGTCTTCACAGCTGAATTCTACCAAAAATTTCGAGAAGAGCTAACACCTATCTTACTGAAACTATTCCAGAAAACTGCAGAGGAAGGTAAACTTCCAAACTCATTCTATGAGGCCACCATCACCCTAATACCAAAACCTGACAAGGACGCCACAAAAAAGAAAACTATAGGCCAATATCACTGATGAACATAGACGCAAAAATTCTTAACAAAATTCTAGCAATCAGAATCCAACAACACATTAAAAAGATCATACACCATGACCAAGTGGGCTTTATCCCAGGGATGCAAGGATTCTTCAAGATCCGCAAATCAATCAATGTAATTCACCACATTAATAAATTGAAAAATAAAAGTCATATGATTATTTCAATAGATGCAGAGAAGACCCTTGACAAAATTCAACATCCATTTATGATAAAAACTCTCCAGAAAGCAGGAATAGAAGGAACGTACCTCAACATAATAAAAGCTATATATGACAAACCCACAGCAAATATTATCTTCAATGGTGAAAAACTGAAAGC
>SJYC01051964.1:0-26990 GCA_006408675.1 Madoqua kirkii
GTGTGTGTGTGTGTGTGTGTGTGTGTGTGTGTGTGTGTGCAAGTGTTCTGTCCTGAGAGGACTGGGAAGGAGCTAAATAAATATACTAGTAGGAGACAGGGGAATGTTTCAACACTAGGAGTAATTTTTTTTAAGGTTTGTCAATATTGAGAGTTACCAGAAATGAATTTATATACAGAACGAGGAAGAAAAGAGCTTCATCACCTAAAGAGAACATTGGAAGCAGTAAAGGGGATTGTTCGTCGTTCCTGGAGTAGACAAGGAATTTCTCTGCTAAGAAGGATGGGAAGGAGACCTCCCAGAGGAAGAATTCTGAGAGGTGCTGGAATGAAGGTCATCCCCTCATTAGGAAGAGAGGCACAGAAAGGGTTCTCAGTGGGGCTTCTGGGCCTGAGCAGGAAGGCGAGATTTCAGATGGAAGGTTCACAGTCAATGAATAGGAGGGCTTCCTGTGACCGCGGCTTCTTCTCCCTCTTAGTGCAAACTCTCCCGACTCGTCTTTACCTCGCCACTCACGCCACTCACGTCCACCTTCCCAGTCTTGATTTTTTCCCCCCAACAGAGCTGAGAAAAGAAAAAAGCAATTCCAGAAACGTTAGACGTAAAATCAGTTTGAGGTGTGAAGACACATGGCCCATGCTGAAAGTGGTGGGAAAGCTAACACTCCGCTTGGCAAATTGTATTAGAGTATTTAGTACGAAGTAAAAGAGCTCTTAGAGCGAATAATGGAGTTGGAACCTCATTACAGAAGATTTTGGAGAAGGGATGGCATCTTTAAAGTGACAGAGGAGGAATCGCTATTCTACTGTGAATGGGTAACGGGGTCTGAAGTTATTAATTTACATTTGTTTAGTGTCTTACGATTACTATCCATTTTAATGAAATTACAGTGAAGATGGGCCAATTTGGAGGATGGTGAGTGAAGTTCTTTTTGTTGGGAATTATAAGGACTATTTCTAAAAATTTTGCTGAGAGTTGAGACAGATAGCACCTTACTAGAATTGATGAGGAACAAAGCAGAACTTTTTTATGGTTTGATGGCAGGGTAGGAGCTACATTAGCAGGCAGAGAGAAATACTGCATACAGAAATAATGGGGGCAGAAGAGGTTTGAAAATGGTACCCTGAAAGCAATTCTAAGTTTGGAGCTTGGGAGCAGTCGATGTGGATAACTGGGGGAGATGTCTTAATAGGAATGATAACAGAATTTTGAACCAGCAGGGAAGATTTAAAAGTATGAATCAACAGAAGCACCCAGAGCAGTGCCATCTAGCAAGTCATTTATGTCATTAAAATAATTTTCTTAGCCACATTCAAATAGTAAAATGAAACAGGTGAAATTAATTTTTATAATTTATTTAACCCAGCATGTCCAAAATATTATTTCAGCATTACTCAATGTAAAAAATTTAATGAGATGTTTGATATCCTCTTTTCACACTGTCTCTGAAATCCAGTGTGTGTTTCACACATTCAGCACACCTAAATTCAAACCAGCCACATTTCATGTGGTCTGTAGCCTCATGTGGACCATAGCTGACATATCAAATCTGGAGAATTGTAAGAACGGTCCTGTGAAAGGGATGAGGGGAAAGGAGCTTTGAAACAGGTGGGTGGTGAAGTTGTAGATGTGTTGGAATACGGAGGGAAGAGAACAGTTGGCCCCAAAAGACATGAAGAAATAGAGTTCTGCCTTGAGTGGGATGGGCAGAGATGATCTTGCTGGTAAAGGTGTGGAGCTCTGACCGAGTGATCGAAGCTGACTTGAGAATGTGGAGCTCACACATGTCACAAGAGAGGATGAGGGAAGCGGATGCTGCGTGCTAGGGAATGATGAAAAGAGCTGTCCATTCGGAAAAATTCAGGAGAATGATTTGGAGGTGTTTCAGAGCAGTGATTCATTCAGGGGGAAAAGGCTGGATTGCCTGAAAACAAACAGTTAAGAGATGGTAGATACTCTGTATATGATTGTTGGGTCGACTACGCAAAGAGAGCGAGAGAGGGTTATGAAAAATAATGCCACTGCTGAGCGTGGAGAGGGAAAGACCACTTGTGGTTGAGATGGTATGGAAAAGAAAATGTGGTGGGACTAACCTGGGAGGGAGATGGCAGGGTAGCGAGCATTCTCTTCTAAAACTAAGCAGAAAAAACAATTTGCTAGTTTCTGAATAGAGACTGGCAATAACAATGGACACCGTTCAAGGAGGCTAGCGTGATATCCAAGTGCTGACTGAGGTCAGCCACGCACCTGGCCGTAGCCAGGGAGTGCTAAAGACAACCCATCAGTTAATTTCTGAACAGGTGTCCATTATGACTGTTGGAATATATTTACTCACAAGAGGAAAAAACTGGGAAGAAGGATGTGACGTGGAATCAGAGACTTCTGTTCGAAACAGGAGGGAGATTTTTCTTGGGAGTGATGGAGAGCATGTTTCCCTAGAAATTTTGAGGACAAGCATACAGGGAAAGGGCGTTTACAGAAAGGCACGTGTTGCATTAACTTCATGTGAGTGAAAATGGACACTTATTTAGGAGTGACGCAGGGGTTCAGGTCTCCAGTTTGTCAGTCATTAGCTCTACAGCTTCTGCAAGCCACTGAGTTCAGTTCAGGAAACATTTGTTGTGTGTCTGTTGTGACCTTAGTTTTCAGACACTCTGCATGTGTGGGTGCTAAGTTGCTTCAGTCGTGTCCGACTCTCTGTGACCCCATGGGCCGTAGCCCACCAGGCTTCTCTGTCCACGGGATTCTCCAGGCAAGAATACTGGAGTGGGTTGCCATTCCCTTCTCCAGGTGCGCTTCCTGACCCAGGGTTCATCTCCTGCAGCTCCTGCATTGCAGGCAGATTCTTTACTGCTGAGCCCCAGGGAAGCCCTCAAGACACCATGTTTATCGCTCAGTCATGCTGGACTCTTGGTGACCCCATGGATTTAGCCCCCAGGTTCCTCTGTCCCTGGGAATCTCCAGGCAAGAATACTGGAGTGAGTTGCCATTTCCTCCTCCAGGGGATCTTCCCAACCCAGGGATGGAACCCCGGGCTCCGCATTGCAGGCAGACTCAGACTATCTGAGCCACCAGGGAAGCCACTTAAGACCCTATAGGCGATTCAAAATCTTATCACTTCTCTACGCTTCAGTTTCCTCACCTATAATGTAAAAGTTTTAGTTCAGATGATTTTTTAACATTCCTTTCTGCTTTATAGAACTAAAAGCTTGGTTTTTCTAGCCTCAAAATTTTGAAGTCCAACTGTTAACATGGACTCCATGGACCCCTTGTGAGGAAATCTGTTCATTATGGATGTGGAAAAAAATTTTTACATCTACATTTCTACTAACTTCTCATTGAAATTTGGCACATCCTGTGATTATGAAGGTAGGCCAGAAACCATCGCAGGGTCCACAGTACCTGAGAGTTTTGTCATCAATAGAGATCACGGATATTTTCATACAAATTAACAATTTTTGAGATATCTTGTTGTTAGTGAATTGATAAAGAAATGTAAATGATTATATCTCAAATACATTTAAAATATTTGATAACTGCATTTTATATAATTGCTCCCTAATGTAATCCTATGTGTTTTAAGTTATGTACCTGAAAGCACTGTTCTGCGAAGGGGTTCACAGGCTTTTTCAGGCCGCCACCTTTGGTTGACCCTGGGTGAGACAGAGAATGTTACTGGGAGGATTGGAATGGATATTGAGATACCTTGTGCCTCAGTGAGGGCAGCATTTGCGAAGTTTGGAAGACAGAGGGGTCTCTGCTCTTAAGTAGGGAACTGGAGATTCTAGAAGTGAATTCACCCAGTCATGTCTGACTCCTTGTGACCCCATGGACTATACAGTCCATGGAATTCTCCAAGCCAGAATCCTGGAGTGGGTAGCCTTTGCCTTCCATAGGGGATCTTCCCAACCCAGGGATTGAACCCAGGTCTCCCACTTTGCAGGCAGATCCTTTACCGGCTAAGCCACCAGGGAAGCCCAAGAATGCTGGAGCGGGTAGCCTATCCCTTCTTTAGCAGATCTTCCCAACCCAGGAATCGAACCAGGGTCTCCTATATTGTAGGCAGATTCTTTACTAACTGAGCTATCGGGGAAGCCTAGATTCTAGAAGATTGGGGCATAATTCTTATACTCAGCACAGTGGGCTTGAATAGTCTATACTGGCACTAGGAGGGGAGAGGCAGTAATTGGAATGAGGAGGGGCAAATGCATTGAGGGTAGTGTTCGAGTGAGAAGCTACAGGCAAGGAAGTTTGCCTTGGAAATAACAGAGAAAGAAGGATCTTTGCGGTGAAACGGATTGGGAGTTAGGAAGCAGCAGTGATACAAGAAGTGGGGTAGACAGACAAAAAAGAGAGGCCCTTAAAGAGGAACAGTGAGAAGAGAAGAACTCCCTGGGAGAGGTTTTCCCCCCGAGGGAATGGAATCGGGCGGTACCCTGCCTCCGCACCAAGGAAGAGTGGAGAGCGCCTTCCTCAGGTGTGCAGTGGTGATGCAGGAGGTCTGGATTAGGAGTGGAAGGGCAGAGGTTGGGGTTTTTCACTGACGATCAGACTCATTCTAGGAGAAGGTTACAGCTTAGAGTCGTGTGGAAGAAGTTTTGAAGTGCTCATTGGGAGAGTGAGAGGGAAAAGAGAAGCTTGAATTGGTGTGGCAGAAGAGTGGCCTTCACGGGTGAATTCAGTTGTGGTTGGAAGAAACAGCACAGCAAGGCAGATCGTCAGGAGGCAGTGGCTTCCCTCCCTTCCCGTCACGGAAGGGAAAGGAATACTCTTCCAGAGATGAGAGGAGGTGTCTTATTAGAAGCAAAAGGCAGGGTGGTGCCAAGACTAACAGAGACCGGGGTTGTGCGGAGAAAGCCCTTCGTGAAAATGAGAGTGAGGGAGACTGGAAGCTCCTTCTGAGCTGGGGGCAGTGGGAGATGGATTGATGACTGAGAATTATGATAGTTTTTGTTTAGTCGCTCAGTCGTGCCCGACTCTTTGCGACCCCATGGACTGCAGCCCGCCAGGCCTCCTGTCCTTCACTATCTCCCGGAATTTGCCCCAACTCCTGTCCATTGAGTTGGTGATGCCATCCAACCTTCTCATCCATCCTCTGTCGTCCCCTTCTCCTCCTGCCTTCAACTTTTCCCAGCATCAGGGTCTTTTCCAATGAGTCAGTTCTTCACATCAGGTGGCCAAAGTATTGGAGCTTCAGGTATTAACGTAGAAATCTTGGATAAGCCAGAACTCTGTACTGGGAGCAACAGGAAGAGAAGCGATGCAGGAGTTCCAGGAGGGAGGGAGACGAGGTTACCCGGAGACGGAAGCTGAGAAGCAGTTTGTGCTGGCACGCGTGCATGCTCAGTAAGTCATGCCCAGTGCTTTGTGACCCCCTGTAGCCCGCCAGGTTCCCCTGTCCAGGAGATTTCCCAGGAAGAATACTAGAGTGGGTTGCCATGCTGTCCCCCAGGGGATCTTCCTGACCCAGGGACTAAGCCAGCTTCTCCCTCTGATCCTGCACTGGATGGTGGATTCTTTACCACTGAGCCACCTGGAAAGCCCTGGATTGTGCTGGAATGGATGACAACTATCCTATAAATTATGCACTGGTCCCGGGAGTGTGTAACAGAGTGGTCTTGGCCAAACCACGCCTCTGTGTGTCCCAGCTTCCCCATCAGTAAAATGAGAGGTTTGAATTAGGTGACCTCTAAGGAAATGGCAACCCACTCCAGTGTTCTTGCCTGGAGAATCCCAGAGATGGGGGGCCCTGGTGGGCTGCTCTCTGTGGGGTCGCACAGAGTTGGACATGACTGAAGCGACTTAGCAGCAGCAGCAGCCGCAAGGTCACTCCAGCTTGACAGTTCTGTTATCTGTAGGGATACCTTTATTAGTGAATTGTTCCCTTTAAAACAGAAAAAAAAAGAAAGCCGCCATACCCAAAAAGCAAGGGGTTGGCGGAGGTGGGGGGGGGCAGATTCTACTCAGTGCTGAGCTGTCGTGGTGGTCCGGGTTGAAGAGGCAGCACCCGGGTACCCACATCTCAGGATGGAATCAGGGCTGGGCTCTAGGGTGGAAAAGGCTCCATCATCTGCGACCGGGGGTGTGTTGCCTGAGTGGAGCCACGGACAGCTGTCGTCAGGGGGGGCAGATTCTACTCAGTGCTGAGCTGTCGTGGTGGTCCGGGTTGAAGAGGCAGCACCCGGGTACCCACATCTCAAGATGGAATCAGGGCTGGGCTCTAGGGTGGAAAAGGCTCCATCATCTGCGACCGGGGGTGTGTTGCCTGAGTGGAGCCACGGACAGCTGTCGTCTGAACGAGAGAGCCCTTGATAAAAGGTGGGGTAGATCTTACCTGCACCAGAAACGTCAGGGATCAATTGTGACCAACCGGATGTTGTGAGGAAGGAGAAAGTGCCAACGGCGAGTGAGAGACAGCAGCCGTGCTGTGCGGGCCGCCCCTGGTCCCTGTGCTCTTTCTCCATCAGGGTTTCTCAAAGGTAGTTTCCGTTTGTCTGTTTGTCGGCTGCGCTGGGTCCTTGTTGCCACGCCCTGCTTTCTCTGGTTGTGTGCACGGGCCTCTCGCCGGGTGAGGCCTCTCGCTGGGAAGCGTGGGCTCCAGAGTGCTCGGCTTCAGTGGTTGTGACTCTTGGGCTCTGGTGCGCAGGCGTGATTGTGGCCCACGGGCTTAGGTGCCCCGTGGCACGCGGGTTCTTCGTTCCCAGACCAGCGCTCAGGCCTGTGTCCCCACACTGACAGGCAGATTCTTAAGCCCTGGACCATCGGAGATGTCCCTGGAACAGGGTTTATGACAGAGTGACAGTGGGTTTCAGTCTCTATTTCATTCATTGAAGACAGAGAGACCGTGTTGCCTGGAGGAACAGACACAGGTTTTGGATACTGATCTAATCGCTTCTTGGCCTTTTGGCTAAGGTCAAGTGGATACCGATCCCAGCACCGCCTCTTTCGTGACCTGCGGCAGAAGACTAACCTCTGCAGTCTCTGTTGTCTCACCAGTAAAATAAAGGGCAACAATCCTTACCTCTTGGATCTGAAGAGTAAGTGAGAAGCAGTTTGTCCAGCCTCCTAAGGTAATAGGTGGGCAAGAAATTATCGGTATTGTCCACGTGCTAGAAATAGACGGGGAGCTTTCCTGGGGATTAAGTTGGGAAAGGCATCTTTACTAGAAACGGTGATGGGTGGCACTCTCTGAACTGAAAAGGACATGTTTCTGGGGGTGATGGTAAAATAGCCTTGTAGTCTGAGGACTTAGTTTATATGGGGCGTGCCCGGAGAGAACACTGCCTGCATCCAGTACAGGTAGATTTCAGATTTTGTCTTTGGCTATTTCTCCCTCTTTTCCATTTTCCTGTCTTACATGTTGGTGAGAAACTCTGTAGACACCTCATGGACACGGCTGCCCAAAGCCTTTCTGCTGTGTCCCAGGAAGCCTGTTCTCCCTTTCTTCCCATTAAAACAAGTATAAAACCAAAAGCAGCAAGCAGGTAAACAAACAACTTTTTTTCTTCATCACAGTCCCTATTCCCTCCTATGTCTGATCTCAGCTTACTGTTAGGAGCACGGCTGTTGGATTAAAATAATTCACACTGAATGGATTAAGGAGGGTTAAAAAAAGTCCAAATAACTTTCAAACTTGTGAAATTTTAGGTGGCACTATTATGAGTAATTTGAGAGATAACCCGGATATCTTTTGGGGGAAATTACTTTGGATGATAGAGGTGTGGGAGAGACGCAAGGGGCTTCCTTTTCCTGGAGTCTTGTGATTCCTGTAACTTCTAGTTACAGCGGTGTCTGTAATCAGAACTCTTTGGGTTGCTTGTGACAACTGTTGCTCAGTTATGTCCAATTGTTTGCGACCCCACAGACTGCAGCACGCCAGGCTTCCCTGTCCTTCACCGTCTCCCAGAGCTTGCTCAAACTCATGTCCATTGAGTCGGTAATGCCATCCAACCATCTCGTTCTCTGTCCCCTCCCCTTCTCCTCCCCTCATTCTTTCCCAGCGTCAGGGTCTTTTCCAGTGAGTTAGCTCTTTTCATCAGGTGGCCAAAGTATTGGAGCTTCAGCTTCAGCATAGTTACAGCGGTGTCTGTAATCAGAACTCTTTGGGTTGCTTGTGACAACTGTTGCTCAGTTATGTCCAATTGTTTGCGACCCCACAGACTGCAGCACGCCAGGCTTCCCTGTCCTTCACCGTCTCCCAGAGTTTGCTCAAACTCATGTCCATTGAGTCGGTAATGCCATCCAACCATCTCGTTCTCTGTCCCCTCCCCTTCTCCTCCCCTCATTCTTTCCCAGCGTCAGGGTCTTTTCCAGTGAGTTAGCTCTTTTCATCAGGTGGCCAAAGTATTGGAGCTTCAGCTTCAGCATCAGTCCTCCCAGTGAATATTCAGGGCATTTCCCTAATTAAACTAAAGTGGACATTTATTGATTCACGTGGATCCAAAAATGCAAGCCATGTTGTTGGGTCTTTCTGTCTTGCTCTTAGTCTGGCTCCTCTCTCTGCCTCCACTTCCTTTTCTCCTGGTGAGCGGGAAGGGAGGGTACAAGCTTAAGCCGCCCTCAATTATCATCCTGGGCCGGGACCCCAGGGGAGCACAGCACGCATGAAGTCCCAAGACCGATCCACTAGCTTGAGTCAAGGCCCCAGGAGATGGGAATGTGTGGATTGGCCAGCTCCAGGTCACTGTCCTTGTGATTGTGAAGGTGGGGAAATGTGACTGACATCCCCAGTCCCCTGGGCAGTTGAGGGAGAACAGGGGCCAAAGAAGGAGGTGCCGTGAGTGAGCAGGAGGGGCAAGCGGAAAGGAAGGAAAGAATGTTCCTTGAACTCCCTTTCGGCATCAAGGAGGAAAGCCACAGTGAAATCCGGCGTGCCACAGCTGAGACCCAAGGCAACCAAATGAATGAATAAATATCTGGGGAGACTTTCCATCAGTAGGCAGTGTTGTTCTTTAAGTGAGAAAATACACTTTTAAATAAAAGAAATAGTGACTGGTAAGGTGACATCATATAAACCAGTAATACTGGGAAAAGCAAACAGGAGAAAGATCAGGTGGGAATTTTGTCTTGGGAATGAGGGGGAAATGGCCTGTTACAGGACAAAGGTGAGATTCGGGGATTGAGGCCTCTCCTGTGGCAATTTTAAGGATCATCTCCGAGAATGTTAAGGGAAGATGTTGAGGATGAGGCAGTAAGTGGTCCTGATAAGGACCAGGTCTAAACCTAAACTGGCTTTGATAGGAAGGCTGTAGATCTGATGAAGCATCTGGAGAGGACTTCTCCAAGTGGAGGGAGGAAGACTGTTTACTGGGAAGAGTAGGAAGAGCTGATTGGAGACTTAGGAGAGCAGGGTTCTGGACCAGCTCTGTCCCTAGCGGTGTGACTGGGAAATCATTTAATCTTTTTGAAACTCAGTTTTGTTAAGGCAGTAAGTGGTCCTGATAAGGACCAGGTCTAAACCTAAACTGGCTTTGATAGGAAGGCTGTAGATCTGATGAAGCATCTGGAGAGGACTTCTCCAAGTGGAGGGAGGAAGACTGTTTACTGGGAAGAGTAGGAAGAGCTGATTGGAGACTTAGGAGAGCAGGGTTCTGGACCAGCTCTGTCCCTAGCGGTGTGACTGGGAAATCATTTAATCTTTTTGAAACTCAGTTTTGTTTCTCCACCTGAAAATAAGGTGCCTAACCTCCCATTACTACCACTACTAGGTCAGCTCGACTTCAGTGAGTTGCCTGAAGATGACAATACTAAGTGTGAAACCGCTTGGGAAGGTTAAAGGTCATGCAGGGGTGCTCTTGGCAATGACCACATTCAATTCATTTCAGTCGCTCAGTCGTGTTCGAATCTTTGTGACCCCACGGACTGCAGCACGCCAGGCTTCCCCGTCCATCACCAACTCCTGGAGCTTACTCAAACTCATGTCCATTGTGTCAGTGATGCCATCCAACCATCTCATCCTCTGTTGTCCCCTTCTCCTCTTGCCTTCAATCTTTCCCAGCATCAGGGTCTTTTCCAAGGAGTGGCATTAGCATGCCCTGAAAGGAGCTCCAAGCTTGGGGTGGGCAGGTGGTGGTGGGGAAGTCTCTGACCTCGTCAAGAAGGTGGGAGGGGCTCTGGACCGCAGTGACACAGAGGAAGTTCTCATGTGGATTTGGAGTAACGAATGCTGAAGAGTCACGGGGAGAGTGGAGAAAGGAAGTGAATATTCCTGATTTTACCTAAAAGTATAGCAAGGAGTAGCAGCATAGCAGGGCATGAAATTGGTGAGGATGAATGAAAGACACATTGAAAGCAAGCCAGTTGCCATGAAGGATGGGAGAAAGTACCGTTTCCAAAAAGAGAAATAATTACAAACTGGGTGTGATGGTAAAATGAAGGCGCTGCACACATACCTCTTTGAGGGGAGATGACTTGGATTTTTCCCACCTTTTGACCCCACCCTTCTGTATTCAGGAAGCTGGATAGTTGTCCAGAGAGGGGTTTGGGGCATGTGAGGGTTGTTGTTTAGTCAATAAGTCACATCCAACTCTGCGTGACTCCAGGGACTGTAGCCTGCCAGGCTCTTCTGTTGTTGGGATTCTGCAGGCAAGAATACTGGAGTGGATTGCCATGCCCTCCTCCAGGGGATCTTCCCGAGTCAGGGATCAAACCCTCATCTCCTGCATTGGCAGGCGGATTCTTTACCGCTGAGCCACCAAGGAAGACCCGCCTGTGAAGGTCATTGCTCTTTAAATGGAGGGAAGAGAAGCCAGAACTGAGTGTAGTGGGGGAGAGGCTTCTCAGCAAATAATAGTGACTTGGTTATATGTCAGCTGGACCAGGGCAGGCCAGGTGAGGGTTGGACGGTGCAGAAGCTCTGTGAGTTCCTATGGCCGGGGGTCTAAGGTGGCTCTGCACCCTGGGGGCTCTTCTGCCTCCTGACCCAGGCCCGTCATCCTCGCTGACCTTGGCGGCCGTGGACTCCTCTCTAGGTGGTATGTGCCTGGGGCTATTTGTTCTTCCTACTGGAGAACACCTACCACGGAGTCTCTGACCCCAAATTAGGGCTTCTCGTCCTCTCCCAAGGAAGACTCATTGCAAGGGCGCCCCTGAAGCCTGAGTGCTGCTCTCTGCAGAGGGACAGTGCCCCTGGACTGGACCCTATAAGTAATCATGGTTCAAACCGTGTGATTTCTGCTCTTCAGGACAATAGCATCTGCCAGGAGGACTTGATGTTTCCTAGTAACAAGCGGCCCTACTGCCATTTCCCCGGGATAGATGAACAGAGGCTTTTCACAGACTCTAGACCTGCCCATAGGGAACAAGCTGAAAACAGTGTACTCTTTAAAACATTGTTATTTTATATAGGGCATAGTTGATTTACAATGTTGTGTTAGTTTCAGGTGAACAGCAAAGTGATTTAGTTATCCATTCAGTCCAGTTGCTCAGGTGTGGCAGACTCTTTGTGACTCCATGGAATGCAGCACGTCAGGCTTCCCCATCCTTTACTATCTCCCAGAACTTGCTCAAATTCATCTCCATTGAGTCAGTGATTCCATCCAACCATCTCATCCTCTGTCATCCCCTTCTCCTCCTGCCTTCAATCTTGCCCAGCATCAGGGTCTTTTCCAAGGAGTCAGCTCTTCGCATCAGGTGGCCAAAGGATTGGAGCTTCAGCATCAGTCCTTCCACTGAATATTCAGGACTGATCTCCTTTAGGGTGGATTGGTTGGATCTCCTTGCAGCCCAAGGGACTCTCAAGAGTCTTCTCCAACACCACAGTTCAAAAGCATCAATTCTTCGGCACTCAGCTTTCTTTATAGTCCAGCTCTCACATCCATACATGACTACTGGAAAAACCACAGCTTTGACTAGATGGACATTTGTTGGCAAAGTAATGTCTCTGCTCTTTAGTATGCTGCATAGGTTGGTCATAGCTTTTCTTCTAAAGAGCAAGCATCTTTTAATTTCATGGCTGCAATCACCATCTGCAGTGATTTTGGAGCCCAAGAAAATAAAGACTCTCACTGTTTCCATTGTTTCCCTATCTATTTGCCATGAAGTGATGGGACCAGCTGCCATGATCTTAGTTTTCTGAATGTTGAGTTTTAAGCCAACTTTTCACTCTCCTCTTTTACTTTCATCAAGAGGCTCTTTAGTTCTTTGCTTTCTGCCATAAGGGTGTTGTCATCTGCATATCTGAGGTTATTGATATTTCTCCTGGCAGTCTTGATTCCAGCTTGTGCTTCATCCAGCCTGGCATTTCACAAGATGTACTCTGCATGTAAGTTAAATAAGCAGGGTGACAGTATACAGCCTTGATGTACTCCTTTCCTAATTTGGAACCAGTCTGTTTTTCCATGTCCAGTTCCATGTTCAAATTTAGTTATACATATACATAAATCTTCTTCCCTGCTGGCTCAGCTGGTAAAGAATCTGCCTGACCTGGGTTCTATCCCTGGGTTGGTGCTACCAACTCTAGTATTCTGGCCTAGAGAATTCCATGGACTGTACAGTCCATGGGGTCGCAAAGAGTTGGACAAGACTGAGCGATTTTCACTTCAGTTCACATACATAAATCTATTCTTTTAAAGATTCTTTTCTCATATAGGTAATTAGAGTATTGAGTAGAGGTCCCTGTGCTATGCAGTAGGTCTTTATTGATTATCTATTTTACATATAGATCAATGTTTTCTTATATAACCAGTCATGTCCCTTTTAATCACAAAGGACCGACGTTCTCTGTTTGGCCAGGCTACCTAGCACAGCCAGATTGTTCTCAATGAAACACTTTTCCTTCTGCCCCAGATTTTCTCACCAAGATCATTATTTCCCATGTAAAATTTTTAACAATGTTTTATTGATCAGATTTTTTGGTTCACATCAGCCAGCTATACAGCATCTGCAGTTAGAAATTTGCTTTCATGCACAGTTTATCCACCAGGTTCAATTATCCTCAATCAAATTTTGCAAATAGAAATTTTATCAACGAGATGTGCTTCTGTCAAGTTTTAGTCAAAACCATTTTCCTACGTGCAATTTTTGTTTCGAGTATGCTTGGTATTTAGTATATGTGATGAAATTCGATAAAAGAGTTTGCATTAATTTTTTAGCTAATTCATGAGAAACTAGTAAAGCTGTTTCAGGATTGCTATGTTGTAAAGGATCAGACTGCTCTGTTGTTCAGCCAGTCCTTTGGAATACGTTTCCGGTCACTTTGGGTCTCGAATTCTAAAGTGCTCCCGGCGCTGGTGGAGCAAAAAACAAATGGCTGGGCTCCAAATCCATCAGTGTTTAGAGTGTAGCGTCTGTTGGATTATTTTTTTTGGTGGGGGGCAGGCTTTTTACTCTCTCCCCCCGCAACTCCCTGATTTTTTTTTTTCTATTTTCTCCCTAAACTTTTCAGCCCTTTCAGTTTCCCTGACTGATCATCTGATTCTTTTGTCCCTGGTTGCCTGCCCCGCCTCCCCCAGCCTCACTCACTGCCCCAGACCCTTTCCTCTGAGAGCTAGCAGTATATTCCCTTCTCTGTTGCTTTCTTCTATTTCTCTGCCATCTCCTTCCAAGAGTTGCTTATCAGTCCCCTCAATGTCATGATTATAAAGGTTCAGAAAAAAACCCTCCCCCACCTCCCACGCCCCACTACGCAGAATCCCGCCGGGATCAAGTAACCAAGAGAGGCTGTGAGCCTGCGCTTCCTGTATGGCTTTAAAAGCGGCGCTGGGGGTGGCCTGCTCATGTGGGCTCGACTTTCACGGAATCTGTGTGAAGACAGAGGGATGGATGATGTGATCTCAGGAGGGCCCTGCCAGATCGGGAAACTGGGAACCTCATCTCAGTCATCATCAATTTAGATTTATTGGACACCCCCTGGGTGCTTGGAGCTGTGCTAACTGATTTCATCCTTCAAGCCCTGAATCCTAGCTTCTGCCTTTTTGTAGCAGCTTGTTAAAGTAGTGTAGTACTGGGCTGGGTTTTAACAAGCTTTTCTTTCTGTTGTTGTCTACTGCAAACCATGTTTTAAAAAGCAGAAATTAAAAGTTAGAGGATTTAGCAATGATGTTGGGGGTTGCCCTTGATTTGCTTTAGCATGAGATCCGCGGTTCCCACCGCACATTGATTCCTCTCCAGCGACTCTCAGATCAGAGCGCCTAGGGCTTCCCTTGTGGCTCAGCTGGTAAAGAATCTGCCTGCAGTGTGGGAGACATGGGTTTGATCCCTGGGTTGGGAAGATGCCCTGGAGAAGGGAAAAGCTACCAACTCCAGTATTCTGGCCTGGAGAATTCCATGGACTATACAGTTGGACATGACTGAGTGACTTTCACTTTTCACTTTCACTGGAAAGTGGGGAGAATAATATTTATGGAGAGAATGTCTTATGTCCGGAGCTGGGCGGAGAAATAGGGTTGTAAGGAATATTTTAGGGGAGGCTTGAGAAAGGAGGGACAGAGAGGGAGAATCAGAAAGTGCTTGGGAGTAGTTTCCTTCTTTTAGTCAACAAATATTTATCCAGGACTTCCTGGTGGTCCGGTGGTTAAGACTCTGTGCTCCCACTGCTCCCTCCGTGCTCAAGGGCCTGCGCTTGATCTCTGGTCAAGGAACTAGATCCCTCACGTCACGACTAATACCTGGTGCAGCCAAATAAAAATACATTTAGAAAGGAGGTATTTTCTCAGTGCCTACTGCACAGATGCAGGTAACTTTCTAGTTGCTGAGAATATAGCAGTGAAATATATATATAAATATATATATATATATATATACATCTACCTTCCTGGAAAGTGAAAGAAAGTGAAAGTCACTCAGTCGTGTCCTACTCTTTGCAACACCATGGACTATTCACCAGGCCAGAATACTGGAGTGAGTAGCCTTTCCCTTCTCCAGGGGATCTTCCCAACCCACAGATAGAACCCAGGGCTCCCACATTGTGGGCAAATTCTTTCCTAGCTGAGCCACCGGGGAAGCCCAAGAATACTGGAGTGGGTAGCCTATCCGTTCTCCAGGGGATCTTCCTGACCCAGGAATTGAACGGGGGTCTCCTGCGTTGCAGGCGGATTCTTTACCAGCTGAGCCACTAGGGAAGCTCACCTTCATGGAACTTATGTTTTAGTAGGAAGAGACAGCCAAAAAACAGAGTTCATTTTGCAGTGGCAGTAGCCCCTGCGGCCCTGCACCCAGGGAGGGCCCCCACACTCCCGGGAACGTCAAGACAACCTCCACACGGCTGTTCTGTCACGTTTGCTCTGCAGGAGAGAGCTCGTGAGCCTGGGTCTGTCTGCACTGTGCTCAGGTCCTGTGGGGAGAACACCCTGGGGGCCCACCTGGATCCTAGGCCTAGGGGCCAAAATGGCATTTTTCTCCCGGGGAGCCCTAACGCGGGGCGGCCCAGCAACTGCTTGCCAAGGCATCCCGTCGCTGTTTGCTTCCTTCTGCCAGAGCTAGCTTGCTCCCCGCTTTAGCATTTGGCAAGCCAGGGGCTGGCATGCCACTCCTCGCTGGGGGCTCATGGGAGGTGCCAGGTGCCTTCGAGATAGGGGACCCCAGCAGGGTACCCGGCCCCATCAGAGCTCCCGCAGCTTCCTTCCTCATGGGCAGGACGGCGCTGACCTAGGAATGTGTTTGCAAGGCTCTCAGAGTGCAGGCTGACACACGGCCCTGACTTTGGGAACTGAGGCCCTGGGAGCAGGCCTGGAGGTCTGGCGTCTGAGGAGCCACACACTTGCTGCGCGATAGAGGCCTGAAAACCCAATAAAAATAAATGAATAAAGTTGGTTACGTATACCATAGCAACAAGTAAAGCAAAGAAAGGAGATGGGAAGCGTAGGGAGTTTTGATTTGAAAAAGCAAGATCGGGTAAGGTCTCATTGATAAAGACCTGAAGAAGATAGGGAATGAGCCAGTGCCAGAATCTAGGTGAAGAATCTAGTATTCCAAACAGAATAACCCAGGGGAAGGGCAGGGGAAGGGGTGGCAGGGGCAGAGCAGGAGAAAACGTTGATGAACTAGCAAGAGAGGCGGGTGACTCGGGCTAGTTGGACCCAGAGGTGATGAGAAGTCAGCTGGGCAGCGGCCCTACTTAGATTTGCTGCTGGGCCGGTCACAGGTTGTGGGAGTGAGGCTCTGGTCTGAATAATGGGGGTGGGGTGGGGGAGTTAGCACTACTTGAGATGGGAAGGAAGGCAGGTTGAGACCTAGAGGAGCTGACCCTGGAGAAGGTCCAGGAGTCCAGTTTGGGACACCGTTACACTTGCGTTCTGGGGAGGTGGGGATGGCCTGGGAAAGGGCCCTTAATGACATGAAAGGGGGACCCAGGGATGTGAATCTTGCAGAAATTAAACCGATTTTGGATCGGGATGAGTCAGGGAGAAAGCCCAGGGTGCTGGGAGGTGAGCCTCCAGAGGCAGGTCACCAGTGGGCACAGGTGGGTGAAGTTGGGTGGGCTGTCAGAGACCAAGCCCACCTTCGAGGGGAGCAGTAAGGCCTGGGTGAGGCTGTCAGGGGGTGTGCCACGTGGGCTTTGAGATGGTGGATGACGCAGGAAGCCCTACAGGAAGAGACAGGGCCCGGGAATGACACCACTGGAGGAGAGGTGGAAACGTGCGCGGACTGGGATGGGGTGGGTGAGCTGGCCGGGGGAGGCTGGATCGTGGCCTCTAAGGAGAATGTAAACGCGGTTCCTGAGCAAAAGGAACAGGTGCGGATAGCATCCGTTCAGGACAGCTCTGGGGTCGGGAAAGGAGCTGAAAGTGAGCGGGGCGGTGCGGGGGCGCAGGCGGACGGCAGGGGTGAGAGAGAAGGGCTGGCCCGCGAGGAATGTGGAGCTGCTCCAGCCTCGAGCATGCGCACGCGCGCACACAGCCGTCTAGGAAGCATTTCGAGGGGTCGCCTTCTCGACCTCCGAGGGTGCGTGCAACACACGTGGTGATGTGCACACGTGCGCCCCCACATGTACACCGCGAGCTCCACTGGAGAGGGGCTGACTGTTCAGTTGACGGGTTAATCTGTTTTATTCTCGTTCTCCTTTCTACAGGTTGGTTTTCTTTTTGACTTTTTGTGGTTCCCCTGTTGATTGGTCCTTTGGGCAGAAAACAAGGGATTTTGTAAAACTCAAATGTGAAAAAACACTTGTCATGCCTTATCTGTGGTTCCGATAAAAATGTCGCTATGACGCGACCAACGGTGGAATTAAACTTTAGAATTATGTATGGGTTAAAATGTTTATATGCCTGTGATTACAAATAACCAGCAGCCTACTGAGTCAGAATGTCTCTTTCCCCCTTTTCCTCTGTACTCCCTCCCCCACTGCCCTTCTGTTTCTTCCTCCAACTCCCGTGTTCCCTCTGGTTCTCAGCTGACATTGAGCTCAGGGTCCCCAGGATTCTGAACTTGGGCAGAAAGCAGCTGTTGGTGCTTCTCACCGACTTGGCTGGGACAGAGGGAAGGTGAAAAAGAGATGGCATCTTTTTTTTTTTTGAGATGACATCTTTTTAAAATGAAGGCTGGAAGGGGTCCTGGGGGAGCTGAGTGATTGGAAGAAAAACCCGGCCATGGAGAAGGTGGTGTGTGTGGTGGGAGGGCTCCCTGGTCTGGGCTGGGTGGTCCGGTTACAGAGAATTGGAGAGGTGGGAGTACAGACACCTCCTGACTCTCGGGTCCTTGGGTAACACTTCCTGGATCGCAGTTTGGGGCAGGAGGGAATCACATGACCCCTAAGTTTCCATCTGGAAACGAGATGCTAAGATTCCCAGCTCCAGGAAAGAGGGAAGGAAGGGGGCAGACTAGAGGGTCTCGCGTGGCTCTTCCCACAAGGCCAGGTGAGGAGTCCCGGGAGGAGATAAGAGGCGGCCTCCTCTCTGTCCCGCAAAAGTGAATCCTGCGTTCTGACTCCCGCCTGTAGCTACTGAAAGGATCCCGAGCCCGGCTCCAGCTGTTTCATCACGACGAGCAGCTGCAGGGTATGGGGCTGGAGGGGTGGTCCATGAGTGGGGAGCCCTTCAGTGGGGTCTAGAGAAAGCCGGGGGGGTAACAGGTAGGGAAACGAGGTTGAGGGTTGGGGGCTGAGGCATCCGAGTCCTAGGAATGGGGCCCTCTTGATGGTTGCCTCCCCCACGTTGCCTGAGTGAAGTCTGTGCTGGTTAATACCTTTCTTCCCGTCTGTCTCCCCAAACCTCTTCCCACTCTGCCCTGCCTGTGTGCCCTCCTGTCTCATCCCCTCCACGTCTGTCTCTCCTCTGGCCGGCATGCTGTCCACGCTTGGCCCCGGTTCCACATGCCGCCTCCAACCTCTCTGCCTTCTCCTTGCCTCCCCCTCAACCCGATCCCACCCCCACCCCACCCCGTTGGCCCCCACTCCCCGCAGCAGAGGGGAAGGTGTACAGCTCCGATGAGGAAAAGCTGGAGGCACCCGCAGGAGACCCGACAGGCAGTGAGCAGGAGGAAGAGGGCTCGGGCGCGGACAGTGAGGATGATGGCTTCCTGGACAGTTCTTCCGGGGGCCCCGGGGCCCTCCTGGGACCTAAACCGAAGCTGAAGGGCGGCCTGGGGACCACAGCAGAGGAGGGGGCACCCTCGACAGGAGTCCCGGCCCCCGGGGGGAAGAGCCGGAGACGCCGCACAGCCTTCACCAGCGAGCAGCTCCTGGAGCTGGAGAAGGAGTTCCACTGCAAGAAGTACCTCTCACTGACCGAGCGCTCCCAGATCGCGCACGCCCTCAAGCTCAGCGAGGTGCAGGTCAAGATCTGGTTTCAGAACCGGCGGGCCAAGTGGAAGCGCATCAAAGCCGGGAACGTGAGCAGCCGCTCTGGAGAGCCTGTGAGAAACCCCAAGATTGTGGTCCCCATCCCCGTGCACGTCAACAGGTTTGCCGTGAGGAGCCAGCACCAACAGATGGAGCAGGGGGCCCGGCCCTGAGTGCCCCCCGGGGGACCTGGGGAGGCACAGATCTGCGCGGACACTGGGCTGGGCTCGGGACCACAGGGTCCCCTGCCGCGGTCCTGCCCTCAGATGGGGCTCCGTTGGCAATTGGCACGGCTCTGGGGGCCCCTCCTGGCAACCTGAGATGCAGACCCTTTCTGGGTCCTGGGCATGCCAGAGGCCCCAGGCCTGGACTTCAGGGGTTCTCGCTGTTGAGGAGCTGCTGGGACTAAAAGGGGGCTCCTCAGGCCTGCAGGGTGCCCCTTCCTTCAACTGATGCCCTAGAGTCGCTTCTGAGGGGCCGGAGGCAGCCAGGGTGAGACCTGCCAAGTGGTCACAGCTCCTTATTTATTTTGTGTAAAGTCTGTATATATGGAGCTCTCTGCCTCAGTCTGTCTGTGTCTTCCAGAGGGACTGGGGAGGTCATGTCTCCTCCCGCCTCAGTTTAACCTCCCAGCCCCAGGTCGGGCACCGCCTCGCCGGTCTACAGCGCAGGACATGCAAAAAAACAGAGGTTTCTGCCCCCTTAGGTACCCCTTCAGCACTCACCGTCCCCCCACATAACCTACCTCTGCTTCTCTCCCTTCCCGCTGCACTCACTGCTCACTGTTCCCACCTCCAGCTCTCACACTCCTAACAGGCACCGCTGCTTTCGACTTCAGGGTAGAGGACTCACTCGCTTTTGAATTGAGAGGAAGTGAAGTGCCCCAGGGTCTCAGAGGGGCTGCGTCCAGGCCGTCTGACTAGGGGGAGGCCATGAGTCCTGTGAGGACCTGGGGCAGGATAGGGGCTCAGCCTCGTCACCTGGGAGCCTGACCATCGTAAACCATCTGTGCAGAGGACGTGGCACGGTCCTCTGTGCTTACCCTGCTGATGGTGGTCTCCCTTCCCACCCACCCTGCCCCATTTGCAAAGCTTGGGACCCCAGATCCTCCTCTGAGAGGGCCCACTGCAGAGTGCAGGAGGCAGGAATGTGTGTCTGGTGGTTCTGGGAGGGTGTGTGCTGTGGGGGAAGCTACAGAGACAGGAGTAGGCTCCGAGGTGGGGATTCTGTGAGCAAATTAAGGTGGACAAAGGAGACAGACAGACATGAGGCTTCAGGGACACCCGCAGGGCACAGGGTAGACCAGGATAGGAGACAAGCTGAAGCTGCCGGCCCTTCCCTGCTTTCGCAGGACGGGTTGCCGTCCGGACCCAGAGAGACCGGCTGCCGCTGCTCTCACAGTTAACGGGCCGCCTGGCAAGAAACAGGACCTGCCCTCTTCCTGAGCTGCTGAGATTAAAAGGTTCTGAGGGAGGCAGGTGAGCAAGGGGAGGGAAGGGCAGCCCCGGCCAGCCTCCTCACTGCCCCAGGGCAGTGTGCGGTGGGTCCTGGCTCCAGGCTGGTCAGCCGTCTAGTCGCTCACAGGTCCACTGCCTGCCTCTCCCAATGGGACTGCAACAGCCCTTTCCTCCCAGCGGCTCTGGCAGCCAGAGGGAAGGGACCCTGGAGCTGTGGTTGGTCTCGAGCCACTGCGGCACAGCGCCTGGGCTGGGACACACATCCAGGGTCAAGGCAGGAGGCCAAGAAAAATGTAATCCAGGCGAGCCCCACCTTGATCTAGATCAAGGCTGTCTGAAACCTTAGACTCACCCACAGAGGGAACCTACAAGGCGAGATTCTTTTTAGGAGAGAAATCAGGCAGAGTGAGATCAAGGATCCCTAGAGCTGTTGTCTCCTTGCTCTCGGGAATCCTGACTGAAGGTCTAATGAGGGCAGGAGAGAGGCCCTCAGGCTCTGTGCCCCCGCCCTGGGGCTGGGGGTGAGGGGTGGGCAAGGAGAACTGGCAAAGCCAAGGCGCTCATCTGCCTTTTCTCCTGGCTTTGCCTCCTCAGCCTCCTGAACTATACCAGGCAGTTATTCACCCTCTCACGCAGCTTCTTCTTCTTGGGGAACCTAAGGAGGTGATTATTGCTAGCATTTTCCTGAGCCCAGGAACCCAATCTTGCACATACCCATAGCTCTGTCTCTATTCTGCCCTTATCTTTGCTTAAGACGCTTACCCGGGGGCTGTGGATGAAGAAAATAAAATCCGGTTTTCTCTCTGAATAGCTTTACTTGGTTAATTTCCCCCTGGCAGAGCCCGCCACACCCACCACCCCCAAGGGCCACCAGCAGGGTGGCGCCAGGCGCCCTCCAGAGCGGGGACCCTGTCCTGGCAAGTTCCTCAAGAGCACACGCAGAGGTCTTTTCCGGGTCATCTTTACAGCGAGACTAAGGGACAGTCCGAGGGACAAGCAGGGGGCCCAGGTCCTGCCTCTGGCTTCGCGCGGAGGCTGGGGACCGTCCTGCTGTCGGCGATGTGTCTCCTCCCCTGGCACAAGCCGCCCTCATCCCATCACATCCTCAGACTCTCCTGGGTGCTGACCCCTGCACGCCTGGCTGTGGGGCTGGTTCCCGGACAACTCCTGCCCTCTCTGTGGGTGACCTCTGGCCAGCACAGGCGTGGCGTTAATAAGGCTACTTGACAGCATACAGATGAAAACAAGACCAACAGGAAACCCCTGTGAGGGTGATGCGGAACGGCAGGGAGCTCCCAGTGGGAAGCACAGGGCCAGTCTTCCCGCCTGGGGTGGCTGACAGACTCAACGACACGCCTGGAGAAAGAGAGGCTGAGAGAAGCCCACTGAGGAGGCTGGGCGGGGTGGAGGGGCACCCCAAAGTACAGCAGAGAGGAGAGGACAGGGACACAGAAGCAGAGCCCCAAGGGGTGTTTTCTCAGAAGGGTGGGGAGATGAAAGGCCAGAGCCAGCCCCCCACACACACAGTCTGGTTTATTGGCTCATCACACACACACACACACACACACACACCAAGTATGTACACAAACATAAATATTGCAATGTACACATTTACATGGGACCTCTGGCCCGCCCAGGCTCCCGTCTGTGGGTCGGGGGCCCTACAAGGGGCTGGCACGAGAAGGCAGGAACCTGGAGGAGGGAGAGGTCCTGCTCCCCTCCTCTCACAGCACCCCCAAAGCATCCTGTCCCTTTGCAACAGCGCCGGCCAGGCAGGGGCCAAACACCTTCGGCGGCTGGAGTCCCGGGCATCTCCTCTGACCCTCCTGTCTGGCTCTCCTCCCAGACTCTTCCCGGGTCCTTGGGTCTCAGCCTCTGTGTCTCTCGTCTCCCTCAGGGCCTGGAGGGAGGTGGGTGCCCGCGCCCTGGCGCCAGTCCTGGCCCCTCTGGCCTCTTCCTGGGGCTCACAGGAGGCTGGGGCTGCGGTGCAGTTCGGCGGAGGCGCTGGTGCCATTGGCCGGCTCTCTGCCAGGGGCGGGGGCCACACCGCAGCCCTCCCCGGGGCAGCCGTGCTGGATGAGGATGTCGGCACACTCCTGGCTGCCAGCGCGGCGAGCGTAGGCCAGTGGGGTGAGGCCGCGGGCGTCCCGGCTCCGCACGTCCACCCCGTACTGCAGAAGGAAGCATGTTCTCACGGTTGGCAGGAAAGATGTGGATTCCCCCCCGGGTGGGGGGCGGTGGGGAGGACGGCTGTCAGGGAGGTCAGGAAGGCCCCCCCAACTCACCCAGATAAGCAGCTGCGTGAAGACCACGTTGGCCATGGCGCTGGACAGGTGCAGAGCCGTCCGCCCGTCCCCGTCGCCGTAGGTCTCGTTCACCTCCTCCTTGGACCCGTGCGCCAGGAGCGTCACCAGCAGACGCAGGTCATCCTCCACCACCGCCCGGAGCAGCTGCTGGCCCAGCGGCACGTCCGAGCTGGGCAGCGGGGCCAGGAAGAGCTTCTGCTCGTACTTGGCCCGGATCCAGCGCTCCTTCTCCTCTCTGCGGGCACAGGCAGGGCCGGGGCGGGGGCGGGCGCGGTCAGGGGAACGAAAGAGTGAGGCAGGAGGTAGGGGGTCAGGACCAGAGCAAAGATCAGCCCGAGGGACCCAGGGCGGTTGGGGGCAGCGGGTGGCGCAGAGGGTGTGGGAGATACTGGATGGAACTCTTGGGGGGAGACTCCCTGGGGGCGACAGGGGTGCCAGGGGGAAGGGGGGGTGGCGGAGATTCAAGGGGCCGCAAGGGCGGGCAGATTCCAGGCAGGGTTGGGGGCCATGGGTGGGCAGCTTATCTGGCCCTGCAGGAACAAAGGAGGCGGGGCCAGCCCTCGGGGCCCACGCGCGACCCTATCTATCTACCACCTATTCTCTGCATCTCTGCGCTCAGGCTGTAGCCTTTGCGTCACCGCGCAATAGGGCCCTGCGCATGCGCCCCCCCCGCCCCACGATGTGCTGATAACTGCGGAGAAAGGGCCGGCTGTTGTGAGGCTCTGAGAGGCGAAAGGCACCCCCAGGGACCACGGCAGAGCAGAGCAACGGCCGGGTTTAACCCTTCCAGCCCGCAGCCGTCATGGCTGCCACCCCCTCCCCCAATCCCCTCACCCAGCAGGGGCACCCGGGGCCTCATGCCCTCACCTGCAGGCGTCAGGCCCCGGTTTAGCATAGCCATCCAGGGCCCCCTCCCAGACGCTGTTGGCCAGGGCGTTGCCCATGGCAGTCATAACGGCCAGCAGCTCGGGTGGCCAGTCGTCCAGGTCGAGGGAGCGGACCCGGGAAAGGTGAGCTCCCAGATGCCGGTGCGTCCCGGAGCACTCGATGCACATGAGCGCGCCCAGGTTCAGGCTGGCCCAGTCTGGATCTAGGCGAGGGGGGGACGTGATGGAGCTACTCCCCCCACCCTCGAGCTCCCCCTACCCGGAGCGCCCAGCCTGGTCTCACCGCCCCAGCACTCACTGGGGGCATCGCAGTCAATGCAGAAGCTGTTCCCCCGGACGGTGCGCACGGCCTGCACGGCCAGAGCTGCGTTCTGGTTCCCCAGTCGAGTCTGAAGGGATGGGTGGGGGGGTGGCCAGTGAGTAAGGAGGCCAGCGTGGGGCAACCCCCCAGCCCCGCGTCCACTTTGTCTTTGGCGCTGTGGCAGCCCAATAAGGAGGCCAGCGTGGGCCCCCCAGCCCCTATGCCCCGCGCCCACCTTGTCCTTGGTGCTGCAGCAGCCCTGCAGGCTTGCATGGCCCCCCCCCTGCCCCGCGCCCACCTTGTCCTTGGTGCTGCAGCAGCCCTGCAGGCTGGCATGGCCCCCCCCGCCCCTCTGCCCTGCGCCCACCTTGTCCTTGGCGCTGCGGCAGCCCTGCAGGCTGGCGAGGATCTGGGCCTGCACACTCTGCACCCACAGCTCCCGCTCCTCGGCTGTTGAGGCCTCGAAGTGCCACGTCTGCCCGGTGAGGGACACCACCACAAACTCGAACGACTCCTCGGCCTCTGCGGGCACACACAGGGCACACACCCGTCAGGGCAGGGCCCCTGCCGCACGCACATGCAGCCCCTCTGGGGCCCCAGCCTGGAGGACTGTGCTCTTGGGTCTCCTCGCGGGGTGGGAAAGTGGGGGTGCGGAGAGCAGCTCGCCAACCTGCCACCTGTGGGGCCTGGGTGGAAAGGGGGACGTAAGGTTTGTTGGCAGCCCTGGTGCGGCCAGGAACAGGTCTGGAAGTCAGAGGGGTGCTTCCTGGAGAAAGCGGAGCCCAGTGTCTGGAGAAGATGCGCCCGGGCGCTGAGAGGCAATGCTGGGGGGCAGGGGTGTGTGTGGGGGTGTTGGAGGCGGGTGTGGGCACCATCCGTACATGTCAGCTGCAGCCGCCTCATTTTGCAGCTCATTAAACCCAATATTCCTGACGGCGTCGGCGTGGGGCTCCTGGGAGCCAGGCCCCTCCCCCCCTCCCTGGGCACAGGCAGGCAGGGCGGGCAGGGGTGGGAAGCAGCCTCTGTTTCCTCCACAGACCACCTGGGACGTGTGAGCAGACGGGGACCCGCAGACAGGTGCGGTCTCAAGCCCTGGGGGCTGAACTGTGACCCCCCCAGCAGTGCGGGGGCGGGCGCTGCTTCAGGCTCTGTGCCCCCAGCAGGCCATCCCTGTGAGCCTCACTCCTGATGCTCAGCCCCGCTTGCCACCCCTCCCCAGGGGGCACACAGCTCCCGACCAGCAGAAGTGTGTCATGGGGGCTCTGCAGGGCAGCCTCTTGTGGCCCCTGTGATGCTGACTCCCCCTCCACCCAGGAAGTCCTTGGGGCCCTGAACAGAACCATCTTCATGGCAAAAGCTGGAACCTTCTTTCCCCAGGCTCCACCATTCCCCCTCACCTTGCTCCCCACCGTCTCTGAACCCCACGGCCCTGATCATCGACGGGGACACAGTTCCCTGGTCCAGATGGGCCCCCGGGCCATGAGCGCCAGCCACCCCTGTATCACAGGCCGGCTATGCAGAAGTCGCTATCTCCTTTGGTGAGGGTCTCCCCACAGCCCTGCCCCTGCCCACGGCAACTGTGCACCCACCTAAGGTAAGCTTTCAAAGGGACTCCAGCCACCGAGAAGAGACACACTCCGAAGAGGACATGAGGAAAACCAGACAAGCAGCTCTGTGATGAATAAGGAGTTAGGAGGAAGAGTCTATGGAAAATATCTGAGGAGCGGGGGTTTCTCTGCCCAAAGACGACTAAGGAGAGACTCAGCCCCGACACGCGGATGCTTAAAAACTCGACGGGCGCTATGAGAGACGCAGGGAACACAGGTCCTGCCCGCATCACCCAGGAAGTGGTATCTTTCACCTTCTATGAGAGTATACGAAGGAAGCCCACGTTTTCACAAGGGGTTAAGTTAGGCCAAAGAAGGAGCTTTTTTTCTAAGACACCAGGTCTAAATGACCAGAAGGTACGGAGCTGCTCTTACGGGAAATCATTATCAGAAAGTGCTTAACCGAATACAGACAAGAGGGTACGAGGGCGTGACGTTTCGAGAAGGACGATCCCCAAGTCCCCCTGCCCACCTCCTGTGCCCCGGTTTCCCTCGGGGGTCCCCCTAACCTTCAGCAGCACTGCTGGGGCCGTCTGGTCGGGGGGTCCCGGTGCTCTTTTTCCTTCGGTGCTTCTTCCGGTTGGAGTGGGGAGATGGGGGGGGCTCCAGCTTGGGGCTGGAGCTGAGCGCCTCAGCGGGGCCACTGGCTGGTGAGGCAGAGGGGAGACGTGTGGGAAGCGGGGAGGGACAGTGCCATGACCTGCAGCTGGGGCACCTGCGGGGGGGCAGCCCCTCCTGCCCTCCCCCTAACCACCCCCCAGAGCCCCAGGCCTGGAGCAGGAGAGTGGGAGACTCAGGCAGAGCTGGGCGGAGGCAGGGGGAAGCCAGGCTCTGCAGCCCAGAGGGGCGGAAGGCGGCCGGGAACTCACTCTTGGGGAGCTGAAACCCCAGCAGCTCCGCACCAAATTTATCCTCAATCACACTCCCAGCTCCTCACAATTAATAGCAGAATTAGAGACAATCAGGGAGCTGCCTAATTACTGTCAATTAGAGCGCGCTAATCAAGCTCCCGTCTCCCGCACCCCACCCGGCGCTCACCACTAAATGTCAAACTTCATTAGAGGCAGACACGCGGCGCCCTCCCTCCCTGCTTGCCTGCCTCCTTCCAGACTCAACAGAGCGGCCTGTGGAGGCCGGCACGGCCCCTGGATGGTGACCTGCCCTGGCCAGGCCTCCACCTCCCATCCCCGGGGGGCCTGGGCTGGGCGCGGGACGTGGGAGCAGACCCCAGGCTGTGGGTGGCCAGCCCCTCCCACTGTCCAAGCTGGGGCGGGGGGCTTAGTGGGGACCTCAAAGGGTCTCTGGGAGGAGCTGATGCTCTGCTGCCCGGTGTGAGGAGTGGGGGGGCAGCAGGTGCACTGGCCCCAGAGTCGGGTGAGGGGTCTCCTCCCGTCTACACCCTCGCTGAGCTGCACTGACTGATGGATCAGGGCTGAGGGTCAGGACGCAGGTGAGAGTAAGACACCTGCTGAAGAGGCAGGTAAGAGGTGAGGGGAAGAAGAGCCATGTGAGCAAGGTCCAAACAGTGACCCCTGGTAAGGAGAGTGAGGGTTGTGGGAAGGGAGGTTCCTGACCGCCTGGAAGGTCGGGGAGGGGCCTTGGCCTAACGTAGAGGCAGTGTGGGGAGAAACTCCCTGTCTGGACCACTCCTTGATCTCATCTGCAGGGCCCCCTTCCTGCCTTCAAAGCCCCCAGAGCCACCCACCCCCAGCCCCGA
>SJYC01051965.1:0-24061 GCA_006408675.1 Madoqua kirkii
CTGTGTACCTGGGGGCAGGGCAGTGGCCTCAGTCCACGGGTCGGCGCTGGACACGGAGCAGGCGCGCTGGTGCAGCCCCTCGGGGCGCGGACCGGCCCAGGCTGGGCTGCCAGCCAGGTGAGGGGTACCTGGGGGCGGGGGCGGGATGGGGGTCAGACTGAGAGGGGCCCCGGGAGAAGGGTGGCCCACAAGCCGCCCTGAAAGCACAGCTACCCATGGACAGAGCTTGAGAAATGCCCGTGGGACACTGGCAGAAAAACAAGGCACTCCTGGGTTCACCGAGTACCGTGCCAGGTTCGCCAGAGAACCGGGGTGGGGACTCAGACCGGCCTGAGACCTCACGCCCCACCTCGCTCCCTGCACACGTCGTGTCCCCCCCTCCACCCTGCCATGTGACCAGAGCCAGAAGTTGGGGGGACAGTGGGGCTGACTCTCTGTCACAGCCTGAGCTGACCCTCCTGGTCAGGCCCCGAAGCCCGCACTCCAGGCCACACATGCCGTGGGCTGTGCCTCAGCTCTGCTGCCATTCTGACAAGAAATAAGTGTATCAAATTCAAGTAATTATGTCTAATTAGTATTAGTAATTATCCTGTTGGGCTGCAGAAAATTAATCTTTCGTTTCCCATCGGGGGGAAGGACGGCGGAGCCAGGGGAATGGGGCGGCAGCTCCAGCAGCGCCGGGGCGGAGGCAGGGCCCTCCCTGGCTCATCAGTCACCATGGACAGCCCCGGAGGCGATCGCAGCCCTCTCGTCTCGGGCCACTGACCTGAGATCCCGCAGGGCCTGACCTGAGCCCCGGAAGCCACAGCCAGCAGGCAGGTCTAAGGAGCAGAGGCCACGCCCAGGGGTCTGCACGGACATCAGGGTAGGGGGGAGTGGCCGGGTGCTGGGTGCTCAGGACGGGCAGAGACCCCTAGGGTTGGAAGAGCCTGACAGAGGCCCCTGACTAGCCCCATGAGCACAAGGGGCAAGTGTCTGCAAGAAGCCCAGGGCCAGGCAGCCCCAAGCGGAAGCGCCTGGAAGGGAAAGGAACAGCGATGATCTGGGGCCTGCAGGATGCTGAGGGTGGGGCGAATTGTGTTTCCTGACACCCACGGCGGAGCAGACACACAGCAAGTGCTGATAACACCAGTGCGGGCCAGCCCCTCGCTGCCACAGGCCGGCCCCCGCTCTCCTGAATCCTACCCCCTCCCACTCCACCTAACAGGTCCCTGCCAGCTCAGCCTTTCTCGGGGTGGCCTCCCCTCCGCCCCCATGAGCCCGGTCAGGAAACCTTCCAGGGGAGCAGCAGCCTCAGGGCCGGACTTCCGGGCGGCCCCTCACCATCTCCCCCAAGGTTCCAGGTCTCACTCCCCTGCTACCCCAATCCCACCCAAAGACACCACTAGGCCTAAACCTCCTCCCCACAAGCCCCCCAATGCAAAACCCCAAGGGAGGGTGGGCGCCTTCCCTTTTCTTTGTTAATTCTCCCCTCATTACGCCTGCAATCCCACAATCAGTGTGCACTGTAATTGTCGAATTTGATGCTAATGATTAATGAATTAAACATGGAGCCATCAATTAGTCCTCGGAGGATAATTCTGCATAAAGCAGCGGATAATGTAATTACAGTAACAAAGATAATGAGATGTTAACATCGCCCGGTGAGCGGAGACGCCTTGTGAGTGTGCGCGGGGTCGCCGGCGGTGCGCCGGGGACGCGGCCTGGGGGGGGCGGCCCCGCCACGTGTTCCGGGACACTGGGGAGCCGTTGGTGGGCGCGGTGGGTACGTGGGGGAGTGGGCTGCACCCCTGCTGCACACACCACTGCCACTCCCCAGGTGGGGGCCTTTGGGGGACATGGTGTCCCGGGTGTCCCTGCTAAAGGGAGCAGCCAGCAGTCCCCACTGCTGCCTGCCTGCGAGCAGGGCTCCCCTTCCATCCTCCTCGTGTCCTCTGCCCTCTGGTGCCACCTGAGAAGCCCTAGGCTGACCCCACTCCGGGCTGCCCTCACTGTCCCCAGGCCAGCGAACCCGCCCCCTCGTCCTCAAGCGCACCCCGCCGGCAGCTCCAGCACCCTACCCATCTTCCTTGTTTCCCTGTCCTAGCGTCCCTCTCTTCACCAGTCCACGAGCGCACTCTCTGCCTATTTCCAGGGCCTCGTTCTGAGCCCGGGGAGGCTGAGTGGAGGCACAGCGCTGCCCCAGTCAGGCACACATAGGTTCAAACCTTCCTCTGCCACTTCAGTGGGATTTCGGGTGCGCAGTTGCTAAGTCGTGTCTGACTCTTTGCAACCCCATGAATTGTAGGCCACCAGGCTCCTCTGCCCATGGGATTCTCCAGGTAAGAATACTGCTGCCTGCTCAGTTGCTAAGTCCTATCTGACTCTTTGCGACCCTCATGGACTGCAGCCCACCAGGCTCCTCTGTCCATGGGGTTTTCCAAGCAAGAATACCGGAGTGGGTGGCCATTTCCTTTTCTAAGGGATCTTCCCGACCCACGGACTGAACCTGCGTCTCCTGCGTTGCAGGCAGACTCTTTACCACCGAGCCTCCAAGGAAGTCCCTCTGGGGGATTTTACAGACAACTTACTTCACCGCTCTGAACCCTGTTTTTCCATCTGTGACATGGGAGCACGATCTCGACATCAGGGCTAGCACACCTGGCACCTCTCAATCAGCGGTGCCAGAGCCCCTGGCCCCTCAGTGCCTCCAAACAGGGTGGCACCCTGGCAGGGCGGGGACCCTTGCCTCCAACAAGCACTGTCTTTCTCTCCTGACTGCTGGACAGGGCGGTGTCCACGCCTCTGAACAAAGACGCCACTCCGTACTGCAGAACTGAGGATGGTTAAAGGGTTCGCCCCAAGTAGCTCGCTCGGCAAGCGTGGCTGAGATGTGGCCCCAGTTCCTGTGCCCCCATCGCCGGACCCACTCCGGACACTGCTCCATCTGGACTTGTCGGCACGAGGCTACCTGTCCCTGCTCTGATCCGCTGGGCTGTCCGCTCCACTTCCCCTGCGGACCCCACGAGGGCCGCATTTTGGCCAACGCGTTAGCTGGGCTGATCCTGAAGCTCGACATGGTGCGAGCCTGCCCGGAGCCCCGAGGACCCAGGCGGGCGCAGCCCCCGACACCTACCTTCCCAGGCCCCTCCTGGCACAGTGCGCCCCACGCCCCCGGCTCAGCAGCCCCTCACCTGTGCCCCCGCCCAGCTGTGTGCTACTCCGCTCCAAGGCCAGCCCGTTGGCCCGGGGGCTGGTGCCGGGGGCTGTGGCCGGCGTGGCTCGCGGCAGGCGCTTCCCGGGCACCTTGACAGTGGTCCGCAGCAGGTCAATCTCCTTGCCATGGATGTTCTGCATGTAGTCCTGGGGCCACGTGGACAAGACAGGGTTGGGGGGAGACTCGTTAGGACAGGTCACTCTTCTGCAGCAAATCCCATCCTGACCCTCCCGACTCCTGGGTCTCTCCCCACACTGCCCACATTTGTGGATCCCCCCCAGTACCCCCTACCCAGGTCTGCCCGCGTGTGGCTCTGGGGCTCCGCCAGGAGCGGGGCAGGGGCCACAGAGGGCCTGGGGCCAGGAGTGACGCTTGGGCTCCTTTACAGAAGATGGCTTGGGAGGCAACACAAAGGAGGCCAAGTATTGACCAGAGATGGGACTTGGAGAGAGGCCGGACAGCCGAGGAGAGGGACCGACAGGCCCTTGGGGACATAGACGATGGGGCTGCCCCGGGCCGTGGGTAGCTGTTCACCAAGGACCCCAGCCCTGTTTGCAGATGCTCCCACCACCACTTGGGGCCTCGAGAACTTTTACAGCCTAGAGCAGCGCCCAGTCCTTGGAATGTGTATAAGCTGCTCAGTCCTTTCCGACTCCTTGCCACCCCGTGGGCTGCTCCTCGCCAGGCTCCTCTGCTGATGGGATTGTCTAGGCAAGAATACTGGAGTGGGTGGCCATTCCCTTCGCCAGGGGATCTTCCCAACCCAGGGATCAAACTCAGGTCTCCTGCATCTCAGGTGGATTCTTTACCGTCTGAGCTACCAGGGAAACCCTGGTGCCTGATGATAAATATCTGTCGAATAGTTAAAGGGAAGCCTTCGATTCTTTCTGTCATCCTGAGGAACAGTGAGACAAGTACATGGGTTCCAGATACAGTGGACATCCCAGCAGCAGGAGCAGTGCCCAGCACTAATGTCACACGTCAGCCGCCCAGCCACGCGCCAGGGGTCCCCTGCGAGACAGCTGACATCACGTCTGTATTTCACCCACTGCCTTACGTGAGTGTCCCGACGACCCAGGAGGACAGCATTACTGTGCCCGCTTTACGGATGGAAAATCAGGTTATTCTTACAAAGGGTGACCTGCCCAAGGTCACAATCAGCAGGTGACAGGGCCAGGCTCAAGCCCAGCCTGTTCAGGTCCCCAAGGAACCTCCTCTTTAGCCCTGGAGTGAATCAGCCTTGCCTTCATGTCAGCACCTGGAGGGCTGGACGTGGACGAGGGGGGATAGGGACCCCAAGAGCGGGAGTGGCTGGGTGCCTACCCCATCATGCCTACTGTCTTCACCTTGCCCCAGGTGGAGAGCGGCACCTGGCAGGGCAGGAGGTAGGATGGGGCAAGCAGAGTGGAGCCCTGCCCTCCCTCTGGCCTCCCTCTGCTTAAAACCTCACCCAGCCCGGCCGGGTCTCCCTACTGCTCTGATCTTCTCGGGTGCTAATGCCTTGTCCATGGCCCTGGCAAGTTCTTGGGTGGTCCTTCCCCAGGGGGCAGAAGCTGGGCCAGTGATGCCAGCTTAATTCTGGAGGGAATTTCACTGGCTGGACTCGGACGGGCTCCTCTCCGTCGTTGGGGGCGCCTCTGGGACATTTTGCACCCAGGGCACTTCCCTGAGCACCCGGCTCAGTGGTGTCCTTCCAGGTCCCAGCCCTCTCACCCCACCCACTGAGACACCACTTCCTGTCCCCAGGCATCCTCCTGCCTTGTCATCTTTCAGCTTCAGGGGAAAGGGACAATGTCCTCTGCTTAAAAGAGCCAGCGGGAAGTGCTGGCCAGGGCGGGCTGACCAGGGGCTCAGGGCTGAGCCTCACCCTGTGAACAACCAAGATGACCTTGAGGATGCTAATGCCTTGTCCATGGCCCTGGCAAGTTCTTGGGTGGTCCTTCCCCAGGGGGCAGAAGCTGGGCCAGTGATGCCAGCTTAATTCTGGAGGGAATTTCACTGGCTGGACTCGGACGGGCTCCTCTCCGTCGTTGGGGGCGCCTCTGGGACATTTTGCACCCAGGGCACTTCCCTGAGCACCCGGCTCAGTGGTGTCCTTCCAGGTCCCAGCCCTCTCACCCCACCCACTGAGACACCACTTCCTGTCCCCAGGCATCCTCCTGCCTTGTCATCTTTCAGCTTCAGGGGAAAGGGACAATGTCCTCTGCTTAAAAGAGCCAGCGGGAAGTGCTGGCCAGGGCGGGCTGACCAGGGGCTCAGGGCTGAGCCTCACCCTGTGAACAACCAAGATGACCTTGAGGAGAAAGGGGTCACCTGGTCCCAAAGAGCCAAGAGAACGCGGGCATCTCCAGAGAAGAAAAAGAGTGAGACCAAGGGAGCAGAGAGCCCCGCACCAGCCCTGCTCCTGCCCCCAGAAGGCTGGCATTCCCCACAGGAGTCACTGGGGCCCGTGGGGAGCATGGGGCACCCTGACGCCAGCATGCAGGCCGACTCCCGGAGGCCTGGCCAGGCCTGTGCATGCTAACTCACTTCAGTCGCGTCCCGCTCTTTTGTGTCCCCATGGGCTGCAGCCCGCCAGGCTCCTCTGTCCATGGGATTCTCCAGGCAAGAATACTGGAGTGGGTTGCCATGCCCTCCTCCAGGGGATCTTCCCGACCCAGGGATCGAACCCGCATCTCCTGCATTGCACATGGATACTTGACTGCTGAGCCTCCTGGGAAGCCCTTCTTCAGAAGGCCCAGAGGGGCCCTGCCAGCCAGAGAGAAGAGCCCTGCCCTGCAGCTCTGCCCTGCGTCCGTGGTCTCCTGGTGAGGGACGGGGCCTGGTGCCTAGCCTCGGGCATACCCTGCTCCCAGGATGCTTGGTTCGTGTCTTAGAAGCAGAGAACAGCATTGCTGAGATGCAGACGAGGGCAGGTCCACCACAGGAGGGCCCCCTGCCCCGACCTCCCACTCCTGCTCTGCTGAGCACTGCCAGGGCTCTGTCCCCAGCCTGAGCCCCTCCCTGTGCCCTGGTCCCTTCCCCAGTCAACTCCGCCCATTCCCATTCTCGTTACCGCTGGCCCTCTGGCCTTGCCTAGCACGCAGGGTGCACCCCACCATCCTGGCGCCTCCACACTCCAGGCCTCCACGGCCCTCTGATCAGCTCCGCACGCATCCCATCCCAGGTCCCCACGCAGTCGCATCTCAGCTCGAGATGACTGGCAACAGCTGGCAGGGCCGAAGACACAGCTGCCGTCCCTTTCTCGGGGGCGGGGCTTGGGCTGCTCTAGTTCGCAAGGAGGTCACAGCAGCTGCAACAGTTTCCAGGCCCCGTGACAGCCCTGGGCTGCCCAAGCTGGGACACCGGTCAGGGAGGAGGCGGGGGAGAAGCTGACCTCAGGCCAAGAAACCAGAGCCACTCGGAGGGAACTCCGTTTGGGACCAAAGAGCCAGACACCAATGGAGGGGGGAAAGCAGCGCTGACCACCCGACAGGCCAGCACCCAGCCAGCTGGGGGGGTGGTGGGGGGGACCAGCTCCGGGCCCCCCGAGGAGACTGCGATGGGTGAGCCAGAGAGGCGGTGGCGGACGAGGCGTCGTCGGGAGCGTTTCCCTCCGTCAGCAGAACGGGGGAGCTCCGCGGCTCCGGAGAGCGGTCACCACGGCTGCCTTTATTACCCACCATCAAACAGCAATTTCTTCCCCAGCCTCCTCGCTAATTACCCAGCCAGCGTTCTCATCTCGTTTTATTACTGGAATTAACAACGAGTTCAGAGCGTGGAAAGCTATTAAGATGTGTGATTAAGCCACATTCAATTAGTTTCTACAAACAATTTAATTGATGTTGCAGATAGAATTAACAGAAGGTGATTGTGTGAATGGCTCCGCTGGCTGCAAAATGGGGGAGGCTGTGGCGGGCTCTCCTGGGCCCCGGCAAGGACCGGGCGTGAGGCTTGAGCCTGCCCACCAGCCCTTTCTCAGCGCGCCCCTCAGGTCCCACCAGCCTGGGGCCCATCAGGCTGAGTGGCCTGCCGATCGGTAGGCGAGTCCCCAGCGCCCCTGCCCTCAAGTCTCCTGGTAGGGGGAGCGTGTGCCCTCTGGAGTTCCCGGAGGGCCTTCCTCTGCCAGCTTCCTAACAGGAGGGCGCCTCCAAGGGGAGCAGACGGCTCCCAGGGAGAGCGGGTCCCTGCTCATTGCCGGCAGCTGGGAAGTTTGCTCAGGTTGGAAAGTTTGCTCAGGTTGGAAAACACGGCCAAGGGGGATGGAGGCAGGGAAGCCGGCAACAGGAGCTCGGTGGCCACCAGGGAGGGACACCAAGAGATGAGGAGCGAAACAGCCTCCATCAGGAGGGACCTTGGACACCGGGGGGCGTGCACGGAGACCCTGGGCTTGGCCTCCCTGGTGCTCTCACTGTTAGCACGGTTTTGAACTTGTTTCAGGTCTCCTGGACAAGAAGGGACACATGGACCGGGTAGGGAAGCGGCCATCTGCGTGGGCCAGGTGCCCAGGGCATCCGACGTGGGTTGAGGACGTGCACTCGGAGCCCAGAAGTAGAGGGCAGCGACTAAAGGGCTGACTCACGGGGAGGCCACGCTCTCAGCCTCTTCACCATGCCCGTGGAGCCGGCGGCCTCTTAGATTTACCTCCCAGCAAAGCAGGGACAGTCTGGAGCCAGCATCACCACATCCCGGCCCAGCACACTGACCACACACAGTTCCCAAGCGTGGCGGCCACCCAGCCGGCCTCACTTGCCCTGATGGTACCTCTCCAGGGATCCCCAGGCAGCCTGGAGGGGAGGCGCTCCTGGATTGTGCAGAAAACTCTGGGTGATTCTTACAGTCCAAGTCAAGGGGCGCCAGGTCACTGGTGAGCCACTGGCTGGGTGACCGGAAGTCGACAAGGCCCAGCGAGCCTCCACCCTCTGGGCTGTTGGTGGAGTGAAAGCCAGTTGTGTCCGACCCCTTGTGACCCGCTGGACTGTGCAGCCCATGGGATTCCCCAGGCCAGGATACTGGAGCGGGCAGCCTTTCCCTTCTTTACAGCCCATGGGATTCCCCAGGCCAGGATACTGGAGCAGGCAGCCTTTCCCTTCTTTACAGCCCATGGGATTCCCCAGGCCAGGATACTGGAGCGGGCAGCCTTTCCCTTCTTTACAGCCCATGGGATTCCCCAGGCCAGGATACTGGAGCGGGCAGCCTTTCCCTTCTTTAGGGACCTTCCCAACCCAGAGACCGAACCCAGGTCTCCTGCATTACAGGAGGATTCTTTACCAGCTGAGCCACAAGGGAAGCTAGACAGTACTGGAGTGGGTAGCCTATCCCTTCTCCAGGGGATCATCCCGACTCAGGAGCCGAATCGGGGTCTCCCGCCCTGCAGGTGGGTTCTTTACCAGCTGAGCCACCAGGGAAGCTACCTGTGAAAAGAGCCATCCCACAGGGTCTCTCCCATCCCCTCCGCCACCAAAACCAAACACGACACCAGGCCCTGTCCTCCCTGTCCCCAGACACCCCTCTCCCAGCCCTCCTCTCCTCCTTCTGGGGCGCGGGGCCACCCAAGGGGCACGAGTGCCCAGCCAGGGCAGCAGGAGGCAGGGGACAGCGAGGACGCAGCAGAGAGAGAGGCAGGAGGGCCTCACGGGAGGGGACAAGGCCATACACAGGCCCCCAGCCCCGCAGCCGGGAAGCGCTGGGCAGGAGCTGAGACACTGTGGTCCACTTCCCTCAGGGGGTGGGGATGCAGGGAGGGGGCGTTCCTGCTTCCTAGGACAGCACGGCCCTCATCAGGGCTCTGTGGGGAGCCTTGCCACCTCTGGACTCAGCAGGACTTGGGGAGGAGAAGGCCAGAGCTGCGGCAAGGACAGTGCCCAGGAGCCTCTGTGCTGAAGCCCCTGAGGTTTCCAGGCCGAGACCCCTCATCTAACCGGCCACACGAGCCGATGTCCGAGCACCAGCTCCCACCCTGTGGAGTGAGAGGCACCCCCCAAGCCAAGAGGAAGGGCCAGGTTGACTAGAAGGGCCCACCCCAGGCCTGTAGGCTTTCTTGGGGTCCTGGGTGCTGCCCTCAGGGGGACTGGGCTACGGCCAAAGCGTGGACCCCAGTTCCTTTCAGCTGGACCCCCTACAACCCCCATGCCGACTCGGGGTGGGCGAAGGGCCCCTCCGAGCCTGGCCCGGGGGCTTCTGGGCCCGAGGTGGGGCCGGCCCACGTGCTGTGCTCGAGGGGCTTTGCGGGAGAACTCATTAGGCCCGCAGTGGGGTGGTGACAGAGATGGATTCCGGTGACAGCTGTGCGCTGGAGCCACGCAGCGAGGGGAGGGGGAGAGAGTGTGGGAGCTGCCATGGGGCCCCCCTAGTCACCGTGCTCCACCCCGAGGACCCCTCTGCCCAGGCCCTGTGCCCCGACGTACCTCGCGCCAAGGGGGTCTGTCCCCAGGACGTGCTGTGCTCGAGGGGCTTTGCGGGAGAACTCATTAGGCCCGCAGTGGGGTGGTGACAGAGATGGATTCCGGTGACAGCTGTGCGCTGGAGCCACGCAGCGAGGGGAGGGGGAGAGAGAGTGGGAGCTGCCATAGGGCCCCCCTAGTCACCGTGCTCCACCCCCTGAGGACCCCTCTGCCCAGGCCCTGTGCCCTGACGTACCTCGCGCCAAGGGGGTCTGTCCCCAGGCTCCCCTCAGCAGCCCTGGCCTAACTGCCCTCTCACGCCCCACTGTCCTGGGAGCCCAGGGGCGCCCACACGTGTGGCACGTGTTGGCAACACCGCCTTCCCCTCCCCACCCCCGCCAAGCGTAAGCAACTCCATGTAAACATGCCTGATCCAGCTCTTAAAACAGCTCCAGCGGAGGAGGGAGAACCCGACTTGCACACCAGTTCAGCCCCGGGGGCCACTGCCCAGCGGGTGGGTTTACGCGAAAGGGCCCGGCCAAAACTCAGAGCTCCTAGGCACCAGGCCTTAGGGTCCATGTGGCCCCCGAGCCCCCAAAGTGAGGCCCCTTTCCCAAGGGCAGGACTTTCTGAGCCCAGGTGCACTTTCCTCCAGCCTCGGAGTCCAGCCGCTCCACGTCCGCCTGGTCCCCCATGCCCAGCCCGCCCCAGGTGCAGCGAGCCCTGCCACTCACATGCAGGCTGGGGTGGTAGGTGAGCAGCCCGTTGTCACACAGGGTCACATACTTCTTCTTCCATTCCTTGTTCAGGGACTTGCCGCTCCGCTTGAGCAGGATGCCCTGAGGACAGAGGCCGAATCAGAGACGGGAGCCAGGCATGGGGAGGCTCTCGGTGCCCACGGGCCCCACTGGCCTCCACCCCCGTCCTCCCAGGTCACTGGGCGTGTGGGCACAGAGGCGTCGTGCGGGACAGAAGCTGAATGGGGAGGGCCACCCAGACCAACCCATCCACCAGACTCAGGGCCCCTCTTCAGTTACCATGGACCACTGTCCCGTTGGGGGGGCACCCCCTACCCCAGGTTGTGGGGCTACATCTGCAATGGGAGGGGGGGTTTCGACGGCCTCCCAGGATCTCCAGGGTGGAGGCCTCAGGGGGCCCTGGCCTCCTAACCCTTCCCTTGTGGTAGCCCCTTAGAAGAGGGTAGACAAACACCTAAAGGTCCCCAGAATGCCCCAGCCTCTCCAAAGCAAGGAGCGGGGAATTCCAGCCATCCAGATCAGCAACCAAATCCCCCATGGGAGCTGAGAGGCTGCTGAGTGTGGTGCTTGGATGGACCCCAGGATGGACAAGGGCCCCACGAGTGTTGTTCATCAACAACCTCCCGCCCCCGGCACCGCAGCACACTGGGGGAACCCCTGGTGGATGGTGGGGAAAAGCCAGCAGAGACCCTGAGGCTGTCGGAGGACCTCACCAAGGAAGATCACACACAGCCCGGACAGTCTCTGCTGCCCTCCCCTAACGACGCCCCCTGGTGGTCCTGCGCCCACTGCTGGCTCCTGAAACAGCGGCCGAGGATGGAGCTGGGGTCGGGATGGGACAGACAGGCCTGGGCGGCAGGTTCCCCCAGACCAGCATCACCCCTGTGGGCCCCTCCCTAAACTTGGGGTGCTGAGAAGAGGCAGTGCTGCCCAGAGATTCCTACACACCACTCCCAGGGGAGAGCCCCACAGGGGGATGGCCTGGCTGGGGGCGGGATGGGGCAGCACTCGAGTGTCCCCCAGTGCCCCCATCCTGCCCCACAAGGGGGTCACAGAGGAGGAGCTTAGGGCCGCTGTGCCGGCCTCTCCTTCAGGCAAGCACGAAATGGGGGTCAGGAGACTCAGTATGACAGAGAGTGGGGGTAAACCCCGATTCCAGGTCACCCTTCCCTGCTCAGGCCTCCTACTAGGAGATTCAGCCCTGGAACAGTTAGCGAGCAGGTGTGGCCTGGGATTCCCACACCAGGGGCCAGAGGTGGAAGCCTCCAGTCCTGCTTTTCAACAGGTATTTTAACCCTTTCCTCCCTCATTCTCCGGCTGGACGAGGTGGGGCCATCTAAGGACACTGCCGAGACCCGGTCCCCTTTTCTCAGGAGCAGCTTCTGAAAACTCAAGGTGTGAACTGAGACCTTTCCTAGACAGCAGGGCGCCTGGAACATTCGGAAGGCAGCGGGCTCCGGTCCGGTGGTCCCTGAAGGAGCCCTGGTGACCTGCCTCGGGGGCATGGCACCCATCCCCTCGCAGCCCAGGAACGTGGACATAGCTCAGCCGCTACCTCTCCGCTGACCGGACGCCGAGCCCTGAGGACTGGGGGCCGGACTGTGGAGTCGGCAGCCCAGGCTCCTCTGGCTGCTGCCTGCGGGGCTGGGGGAGGCGCCCCATCCCCCTCCTCCCTTCCCACCTGCTCCCTGAGCCTCCGCAGGAGATTCCACCAGGGCCTCTGTCCCAAACCCCTTCAAGCCCGGAGCTCCCTTCTTGGTCCCTTCACCTTCACCGGGTGCCCTCCTGGTCCGCCCGGGCTCACGCCACTCGCCCCCACCCTGCCTTCTGCCACCCACGAGCTCTTAACATCCCCCCTCCCCAAGTCCCGGAAACTGCCCGGGCCTCCGTTTCAGACGCGCAGACTCACCTATGGAGCAGCCCCCCCCCGCCCCCAGCAGGAGATCAAGAGTCAGGAGGCGGGAGGCAGCGGAGGAGGGCAGACCTGTTTTGCCCCAAGTCTCTCCCCTCCTCCACCGGTCCCTCTCTGGACCGTGGGAATGAGGCTCCGGCTCGTTAGCCGGGGCGTGGGAGGAGCGCGGTGGGGGGGGGCAGCGCGATCGCTGCTGCAAGGGGGGCGTGGCCCGCGCCCACGCACTCCGCCGCCAGGCCGCTCACCTGCCGGGGGCTGCCAGCTCGGCCCGGCCCTCCCCGCGCCCCAGGGGCACCGGCTCCCCTCCCCGGGCAGGCCGGCTGCGCACGCGGCGCAGGAAGCAATCTGGGGCGGAATGTGAGCAGTGCGAGGGGGCGACAGCCCCCAGAGGGCCCGTTCCGCCGCCTCCCGCCCGGCTCCGCCAGCCGGCTTAATTGCGGAGTCCGGATTGATTGGGAACGCAAATGGCAACTGAAATACAGTCTCCACTCCCAGCAGGAGCAGGGGGAGGGGGAGCGAGGGGGGACCGGGAGAAGCGCGCGACGGGAGGGCTGGGAAAGCGGTACGCCAGGCCTGGGGCAGCGGGGAGGGGCGCAAGGAAGGGCCACCGGCCCAGGCGAGAGGAGAGGGGGCAGTGGCGCCCCATCCCGACAGTAGGCAGGTCCTCAAAACACCCCCCAACTCTGTGTGATCCCTGGTGGCTGGAGACAGGTGCGGCAGCTCGAGCCTCCTGGCTGGGCCCCTCCTTCTGAGAATCCCTGAGTTTAGGGGGGCCTGGAATCCTCAAGTGACCTCACTGACCCCTCCAGGGGCACTGGAGCCTCAGGTGCAAGCTCATGGGGCTTCATCCCCCACTGTACAGACCCTCTTTCCCCTCCCTGTGCGGGATTTAGGGAGCAGATAAATTAGGGCAGACCCCAGAGAGGAAGCAGGATACCTTTGGGCTAGACTGATCTCAAAGCGAGGATGGGTAGCTGGGTGGCTGGGTGGGGAAGCGCTGCATTTGTTGCATGTTTGCCTGTGCCTGTGTGTATACTCAGAAAGCACACGCCACCAAGCAGGGAGAGAGAGTCCCCTGCCTGGAGCAGGTCCCCACTGCCTGGCCTGGCAAGGGGCCCTTCAAGGAGGCCTGGGTTGGCACAGCCTCAGAGACATGCCATCAACAGGTTTCTGGGCCAGTTTTGCGAATACAGCGAAAAGGGGCGGGGGCGGGGGGGACCCAGCTGCCACCACCAGCCCGTCTCCCCGCCGCCCACCGAGGAGGGTCCCTGCGGGGCATGCCTTGGTGACACTTCTGGAGGACTGAAGCACACCCAGCGCTCCCCACTGTGCCCTCTGGACCCCAAGACGCTTCCAGGGGTCTCCATTCGCCATGGCCCTCCACCGTGGGGTCAGAAACCCCCACCCCTAACACAATTCTGGTCGCAGAAGCCCCAGCCTGGACGGCCAGACCTGTTCACAGGACCCTGGCCAGGCTGACCTCAGGTCCTCTGGCCACACAAGTCTACTCTGCACTCAAACACGGACATCACGTTCCCGTAAGACACGGGGCATCTCTACACACCGGCTCCCAAGAAGATGTGTCTGTGCCAAGTGCAGCATCCCAGGGACGCAGCAGGCGGACCACCAGGCTGCTGGCCATCCCTGGGGGCACTTGGGCCATCAGGCTCTCACCTGACACCTCCTCTCTCCACTGCATCCAGCTCAGCGGTTCTATAGCCCTGTACAGCACACCAGCAAGCAACTCTGCCTTCCATCACCAGAGACCCCTGTCCCTCACTCAGTGCCTTTTTCTAGCAAAGACACCCAGGACAGGCGGTCTGGGTGCCCTGGCCCTACTGGGCAGTGACTCCAGAGACTATATCAGGACTACGTTTCCTCTTTTCAAACACACAAGAGGCTCACCCGGTAAGACCTGGCCGGTGAACCCAGGGTAGGATGAGCCCTTGGTACAGCCACTCAATCCATACTCCTCAGGGTGCTCTTTTGTGAATTCTCTCTCTTTAGGGGGAGGGAGGAGGAGAGGGATGTGGGGGAAGACCAAGCCCTGCTGCAGGGCCAGGCACCTCCAGAATCACCACCACCAATGCAGAGCCGCTGAAGGTGGTGGGCGGCTCTCTGCTGCCCCCAGGTGGTGATGAAGGTGAACAGGCAGGGCCAGGCCCGGTGCGCATTCCGGCCATCCTTGCCAGGGGTGTGTTAACAGCTCGGCCTGGCAGGGGCCTGGGGCGCTGGCCTCTCCCATCTTCCAGAGCCATCCTCCAGCATTGCCGAGCCTCCTCTCCACTTTTCTCCAGCCCCGGGGGGAAGGGAGTGCTGACCTGTTTGATGGGGATGGCCCGGCCGCTCCCGATGCTGTCCACCTTACACTCGGCGGCTTTCTTCTCCCGGTCCAAGTCGGCACCCTTTCGAGACTGGAAGAGAAGAGAAGGGGCATGTCAGTGGGGGCCCGCGGTCTGCGGGGGTTCAGCTGCCAGCCTGGAACCCCCAGCTGGCACCCCACCCTCCCTGAATCCCTCCCTCCCCTTGGACAGGTCCTAGCAGCCAGGCAGGGCCCGGCTGGGCAGGCACGGCGGGACTGGGAAGGAATGGAGACCACGAGTATTCCAACGGGTGTTTATTCTTACACACGGCACCATACAGAGCAGCACAGGTCATCACTGGGCCGGGCCCGCCCCTTACAAAAGAGCGAGGACACGAGATACCGAGGGCGTTAGGAGTGCGCAGCCCAGGGGGGCCGGGGGAGGCTGGGGCCTAACAGATGGGAGGGGCCCGGAGAGGAGAGGTGGGCGGTGGAGGCTGCGGGCTGGCCGGGAGCAGCACGGGGCACGACCACCAGGTGAGGGGGAGCAAAGTCCAGAAGTGAGAGTCGGCCGCGGCCCGGCCGCGGGCACAGACACACCACCCGCGGCGGCACGGTGTGCCGAGCTCAGCGGCCGCGAGGCCCGAGGGCACAGCGGATGCAGAGAGAGAGGAGACGGGCCGGAGGAGGCCCTGAGCCCCTGCCAGGGCTCCTGGGGCAGAGCCCGGCCCGATGCGGATCCTAGGAAACGGGGTGTGTTGAGGGGGCCAAGAGAGGGGAAGGCAAGCGCGGCGAGGAGGAGGAGGAGGCGGCGGCGGCGTCCAGCAGAGCAGGAACAGCAGAGAAGTCCATGCAGGAAGGAGCAGAGGAGGGGAGGGGCGGGGAGCACCCCTGGGAGCAGCTGGGCCGCCGGCCGGGCGCTGGACGCCCCGGCCTCTGGGCCTCGTCGCTGGCCGGCGCGCCGGGCGGGGACAGGGGCCGAGCTCCCTTCTTCTCCGTGCGGCGAGAGCCTGGCGCCGTGCGTTCCGCCGGGCTGGCCGCGCGGGCTGGCGGGGCGCTCCAGCAGTTCCTAGCCTTGCCTGGGGGTGTGGGGGTTAGTTACAAAGGTTCCTGTGGGTCTCTGGAGTGGGGAGCACGGCGGCCGCTTCTCATCTGAGAGCAGTCCCAGGGCCCGGCCCCGCACGGGGGACAATGTCCAGAGGTGCTGTGTGTCACCACCTGGTCTTCTAATTTGGAAGGAGTTGGAAAGGCCTTTTTGTTGATGAAAAGTTGGAAACAGTGGCACATATCTGCAAATATCGAAAGAATAGAGATTTTTGGCAAGTTATACTCGAGCCGCGCACACAGTGGGTCAGCAGGTGGCGAGGGCAGAGAACCTGGGCGCCCGGGGAGGAGAGGCGGCTGAAGAGGAGGAGGAGGAGGAGAGGCTGCAGGCCGGCGCTCCATCTCGGGGTGCAGGAGGGGGTGCTCTGTGCTCCGGGCCCCATGTCCCTCCTCCAGCTCCTCCAGGCTACCAGGGAGCAGGTCATGAGGGCCATGGCCAGACCAGCAGGGAGAGCTGGGCCACTGCCCATGGACGTCTCTGCTGCCAGTGCCTGCCCTCTGGGGGCCTCTTCTGGGCACTGTGGCCTCTGCCCCTTGCACCCCCAGATGGAAGAGCCAGTTGTGGGGAGTGGGGTTCACATGCGGCCTGTCCCAGCCAGGCTGGCCAGCAGAGAGGCCCCGCACCCTGCAACCACCTGAGGACCCCTGGGAGCCCAGAGGAGGGCAGGGGGCGTGGGGTGTGTACCTCACCCAGGATGGGAACCAGGGCGAGGAGCGTCAAAACAAGGACATTAAGTCACGGGGGAGAGACCAGGGGGACGTCAGTGGCCCGTCCAGCAGGAAAGTCACGGGCGTGGGACGAGGGCAGGCATGGCTCTGCCAGAGGACAGCAAGAGGCGAGGACCCTCCACCCTCCACCCTCTCCCCACCAGCAGCGGCGATGAGAAGGGGAGGTCCCGAGAGGCACCTCGAGAGACATGGGCGCGTCTGGAGGCTCCCTCAAGGACAATGGCGCAAGTGAGGTCACCATGGAAACGATGGAGAGAAAAAAAAACAAAAAAAATCAGGTCGCCACAGTGAAGATGGAGAGAATGAAAGAGGCCTGGTGGGGCGGCTGTGCCGTGGAGGACGGGTGCGGCGAGGGGCACGTGAAGGCAGCGCGGAGGAGCAGGCGGCGGGGCGCACAGAGGCGCTGGGCGAGCAGCGGAGGAAGGCGGGAGGAGAGGGACGAGGGCAGAGGAGCAGGTGGGCGGGATGTCAGCGAGCGGGCACCGTGGGCACAGAGGGCAGTCACTGTAGACCGAGGCGCCCGCGGGCCCCACGGCGGCCGCAAGGGGGTCAACACACAAGCAGGCAGCCCAGGGCGCTGTGTCTCAGCAGGTGTGAACAGAGATGAGAAGCTGTGAATCCAGGCAGGGTCGGGGCCGAGGGTGGCGGGTGGCGCACGGATGCAGGGCGCGGGGCAGGGCCACAGGGGACAGGCAGGCAGACGAGGCAGGGGTGTGCACAGCGAGGATGCAGGGACAAGGCCGGGGAGCACTGGCTCTGCCTGAGCTGGGTTCCTGAGGGCCTGGCCGGGGCCTGACCCTGGCCGGGGGCTGGACCAACCAACCGACACCCGAGCCCCGATGCTCGGAGAGCGGGATGAGGAGCGACGCAGAGAGACAGGGCGATCTCCCCGTGCGGGTCCGCCCGGACGGCGCGCCCACCTCATCAGGCCCACGACTCCCGGGAAGGTCCTGCCAAGCCCCCCTGCTGGATAGTGTGTCTGTGGGCCAGACGCAGGCTTGGGCCCCCGAGAGGTGACAGGCAGGGCCTCAGTGGCTGGAGGCACACAGGACCCCAGGCTGGGGGTCTGCGTGGAGGAGCTGAGAGCAGAGCCTGTGGCGGGCGGCTGTGGGGGTGGGAAACTGAGGCAGGACTCGGGAGACACAGGAGCCTGGGGAAGATGTCCGGGCCTTTTCTTGGGCCGATGGCAGCAGCAGGGCGGTGTTGGGAGAAGTGCAGTGGAATGGCAAGAAGGGGGGTGGGTAGGGTGCAGGCGGACTGGGAGGCCTGGCCTGCTCTGGTTCTGCCATCTACCGCTTCCTGCGGCCGCGAGCCAGCCACCCAGGGCCTTGGTCCATAAGGGCGGGATCCAGGGTGTCTCAGAGTTAAGAGAGCAGACGGGTTCAAAGAGCCCTCCAGCTGGCCAGGATAGCCCTGAGGGGCTGGGAGGAGGGTCTCTGTGTGGCTGTGCTGAGGGGCAGCCCTGCGGGCTCGGAGGACGATCACGGTCTAGGTGCTGACGGGGGGTTGGGGGGCGCCTGCACGGAGCCCACGGAGGGTCACAATCTGGGTGCTAGTGGGGGGCGCCTGCACGGAGCTCCCTCCGGGAGTGGTGCGTGTCTGTGCGGATGCAGAGAGGGCAGGTGCAGCGTCCTGGAGGCTGGGGGCTCGGCCCTGCCTGGTCGGCGGCGGGAGGGGTGGACACGTACCGTGAAGATGTTGGAGCGCCGCTTGGACTGCTTGCGGATGGGTGTGGGAGTGGAGGAGGCAGCGATGGTCTCCACGCGCAGCTCCCGCTGGCTGATGCTGGGCGTGGAGGGGACTGAGGCCGAGTAGTCGCTGAAGGCGCTGCCGCCGCCATTCGTGGCCTGAGGACAGAGAGGGCTCTCAGGGCCGCTGCACCTGGGGGCCTGGGGCTCGCAGGGCAGAGCAGAGGGGCCGCCCGTTCCTGTGGAGGCTAACCCAGGAGGTGGGCAGCAAGGGCCTGGAGGCCCGCGGGACCCCACAGTCCCCGCCTTGGGCTGCTCACCCTCTACCCACTGCCTAGGACCCCTAGCTAAATCAGAGGCAAAGGGCTAGAGTCAAGGGCAGGGGCTGGGAGAGAACAAGACTGCGGAGTCTTGGCTCGCAGCTGGGCGTGACACCAGGTGACAGGTCACCCTAGATGAGCTCCCCAGGCCTGCAAGAACAGGGAGGCTTCAGAGGCTGGGTGGGGCTCAGGGTGCCAGTGGAGGGGGCGAGGGGGGGAGGGTGAGGCTGGCTTCACAAGAGCAAGCCCACGACGGGGGTTGGAGGGGTGGCCCCACAGAGAAGGGACCCACAGCTTCCAACAGAGAAGACGGGAGGATGGAGAGAGACACGGGGCTGTAGCCCCCTGCACAGACAGCGGGAGACAGGGCCGGGCCAGCCCGTTAACGCTCACCTTCAGGGGACTCCTCCTGGACATAGGTCCCCGTCAGATAGCGGTGCACCAGGGCCGACTTCCCACTAGACAGGTTCCCTACAATGCCCTGTGGGAGAGGAAGGAGCAGTGGTCAGAGGGCTGGACAGACAGACGGCACAGCAGGACAGGATGATCCACCCGGGAAGAGATGGCCCAGCGCCAAGGATGGAAAAGGCAAGAGAAACCAGGAAGAGGTGCAGGGAGAGGCTGAGCCTAGAGACGGAGAGGATTGGAAGCTGGGGTGGTTGAGGGAGTTACGCCAGCCCACCAGTCTAGCCCGCACCCCCAGCCCAGGGCTGCCTGTGCCTCCCACTCACTCACCACTTTAAGCTCCGGCACCGAGCGGCTCAGGGTAGATGTGTATAAGAGACAGGGGTGAGGCTGGCTTCTAGGCTCTGTGTGTGACAGGGCATGAGATACGGGGAGGAGGAGGGCTGGGCAGGGAGCGAACAGCGACCAAGGCTGCTAAGGCTGCTGACCGGAGGAAGCAGAGGACGGCAGGACACACACACAGTGGTGCTGGCTGGTGGCGGCTCTGGGAGCCATGGGCGGCGTGACAAGGCCACCCCCGATGGCCCATTGGATGGTCACTATGTAGAGGACGTGCCCTGCTCCAGCAGCCTCCTCTGGTCCGAGGCCAATACCCGAGCTGCCACCTCGCAAAGGGCCCAGGGTCCCTGTGCACAGCTGACTCTGCTACAAGGCCAAGTGGCTCAGAGACGGTGGAGAAGACCTGTGTATGGCTCTCTCTTTCTTACAGGGGAGCCCTGAGATCTTTTACAGCTGTAAAGGGAGGGAATCCCTGCAAAAGCCCACCAGGCCGTCAGGACGCTGGGGCCCGGGAGGCCTTTGCAAAGACAACAGCCCTCGGCGGAAGGAGCAGCATGGGCTTGACCGCTCAGCATGCACGCCTGTGCGGGCCCAGCGCTTTCCGCAGCATGGGAGACCGAGTCCAGGAACACAGTTACAGAAGCCCTGGGCCCAGAACTGACCAGGCAGTAGGCCTGGGAAGCAGGCAGGTGTCCAGGGGGTAATCTGGGAGGGACACGGCAGGACCCAGCTCAGGCACCCCCCCTTGCAATGGACCCCACGCAGCACAAAGGCCATCAGCCTTTGTGGGTTAAGTGCTGCCCTTCTAAATGCAAACACGGGGTCAGGGGCCAGCAGGTGAGGAGGGGGCGCCTCCAGGGACTCCTCTGGAGGTGGGTACTGAGCCTGCACTAACCCCGGCTGACCACAGCAAATGCTTAGGCGGCGGCGGCTGCAGGGTGAGACGTGTGGAGCACCGAGGGGAGCTGGGAGTGGGAGGGCAGGGACTCTGGGGCACAGGTTGGGGGCCAGGCCAGGCCAGGTGTGCAGGCTGAGGGACCTGAGCCAGTGCTTTCAAACCATCCACAAGGCGGGAGACCAGACGCAGCAGGGACAGGCAGGCAGACAGACAGAATGGAGAGGCAGGGCCACGGTGGCGTGGGATGGGCGTGTGGTGGGGGGAGCGCGGGGGGGGCAGGCCGCACCTGGTTGATGTGTACGGCCGGGATGGAGGCGGCGGACACGGCCGAGTGGCTGGGGGAGTTGGGCAGTGACTTGCAGGGCCCGATGGCCAGCTGCTGCTTCTTCCGCAAGGCCACTACCTTCTGGGCCACTGCAGGGGACAGCAGAGTCAATGACCCTTCTGGGGAGGCAGGGGAAACCCCACTTAGAGCCGACTGCCCCCTCCGCAGAGCCTGCCTGATCCCCTCTGGGGCAGCGCCTGGCGCCCGCCGAGTTACCGTCCTGGAAGACGCGCTCCACGTTGAGCCCATAGGTGGCACATGTCTCGTAGTAGGTGCATCGCTTCAAGTCTGTGGACAGCTTGCGGGCCCGGCTGTCATCGATGACCCGCGGGTTCGCGGCACTGATGGCGTCTGTCGGAGACGGAGGTGGGAAATTAGGGGCTGACTCAGCCGGCTGACGCTGCGCTGTGTGGTCAGAGGGTAGGGTGGGCTGAGAGCCCGGGTGGCGGATGCCACAGAGCACGAGAATATGGGGGTCTGGGCCTCGTTCCAGCTCTGCCGCCGACTTACTGAGTGGAAATGAGCCACCCCCCTGTGTGTTCATCTCAGAGGGTGTGGTGGGACATGGCCATCACAAGGACGGCAGGGTCACAGCCGGGGGGCGACCCAGTGGGTAGGGGGCAGAGAGGAGGCACCTGCTTGGGGTGGTGGTGTGGGGGTGGCCCACTGGAAGGGCTGGATCAGCGCCAGGAGGGCAGAGGGGGTAGGGGGCCAGGCTTTCTCATGCCGGCCCATGGGAACCCACAGCTGCCGCGCCACCCCAGCAAGCAGGCCCGCTCACCCTGTGTGCCCACCAGCACCATGGGCACCTCGCTGGTGTTGCGGAAGCTGCAGGGCGCAGGAAGTAGTTATACACCGTCTGGAAGCTGATCTCATCCTCCAGGCTGAACACAAACACCACTGCGTCCACCCAGGCGGCAAACTGAGGGTGTGGGGGGGCGGAGCAGAATTACCACCCTCACCTGGGCACGAGTGAACTTTGCCACCCCCACCCCACCCACCACCGCCCGCACACAATCTTGCTGGGGTCCCAGCTGGGAACCTTGAAAAATGGGGGCACCACGCACGGGCCAGGGCTACCTGGAGCTCGGGGGGGCCTCCTTCATCTCGGATCAGTAGCAGGTAACTCTGGCCATCCACCACAATCTCCTTCTTAAACCGACCCCCTAGGACAGAGTGCGCGGTCAGGACCCAAGCCACAAGAGCAAGCCCACGACGGGGGTTGGAGGGGTGGCCCCACAGAGAAGGGACCCACAGCTTCCAACAGAGAAGACGGGAGGATGGAGAGAGACACGGGGCTGTAGCCCCCTGCACAGACAGCGGGAGACAGGGCCGGGCCAGCCCGTTAACGCTCACCTTCAGGGGACTCCTCCTGGACATAGGTCCCCGTCAGATAGCGGTGCACCAGGGCCGACTTCCCACTAGACAGGTTCCCTACAATGCCCTGTGGGAGAGGAAGGAGCAGTGGTCAGAGGGCTGGACAGACAGACGGCACAGCAGGACAGGCAGGACAGGATGATCCACCCGGGAAGAGATGGCCCAGCGCCAAGGATGGAAAAGGCAAGAGAAACCAGGAAGAGGTGCAGGGAGAGGCTGAGCCTAGAGACGGAGAGGATTGGAAGCTGGGGTGGTTGAGGGAGTTACGCCAGCCCACCAGTCTAGCCCGCACCCCCAGCCCAGGGCTGCCTGTGCCTCCCACTCACTCACCACTTTAAGCTCCGGCACCGAGCGGCTCAGGGTCCACTCCTGGCTGTTCACAAAGGAGTCTGCAGGAGAGAAGGCCACCCGTCAGAGCTGGGATGGCACATGCCCCTTTGCTATCCAGCACCAGCCGCCTCCATGACCTGGCCCCTTTTCGAGGCCACAGCCAGAAAACACCCTCACGCCCTAGTTTCCTGTGCACACTCAAGTCGCTTCAGTCGTGTCTGACGCTCTGCGAGCCTGTGGATGGTAGCCCGCCAGGCTCCTCTGTCTGTGGAGATTCTCCAGGCAAGAATACTGGAGTGGGTGGCCACGCCCTCCTCCAGGGGAATCTTCCCCACCCAGGGATTGAACCTGCGTCTCTTACATCTCCTGCACTGGCAGGCAGTGCTTTACCACTAGCGCCGCCTGGAAGCCCCTAGCTCCTTAAGTGAAGTCGCTCAGTCATGTCTGACTCTTTGTGACCCCATGGACTATAGCCCACCAGGCTTCTCAGTCCATGGGATTTTCCAGGCAGGAGTACTGGAGTGGGTTGCTATTTCCTTCTCCAGGGGATCTTCCCTAGAGAGCAGCAAGAATGCTCTCTGAGAACAGAACAGCGGGATGACAGCCTGGACAGACCGGATCCCTCCTCTTTCCGCTCCAGCAGAGTGGGTAGCTACTACCTTGAGTCATGCCCTACCCGGCGCCCCCGCCTGGTGAGAGGCCGCTCCAGTAGGTCTCCGCCAGACCCAAGCTGGGCTGGGGGCCCGCCTCCGCAGCCAGTAGGAACAGCTCACCCTCGAAGGGTGGGGCCACCCACTACATTCCTGGTGAGCAAAGAGGGCGGAGCCCTTCACCTGGCCCAGTTTGGTGAGAGGCCGGTCCAACAGGGAGCTGTCTGTCCCTCCCAGCTGGACCTCCTCCTCAGGCTCCTCCTTGGCAGGAGCCAGCCACCCTTTCTTTCCAAGAGATCCGCCTCCAGCGCTCCTCCTCTCAAGTCCATCCCCAGCTCCTGCCTCACCCGTTGCTACCCAGAGTCCCTGCCAGGGCCAGGCCCTCTCCTTGAGCCTCTAGGTTGGCACAGACATCTTGGGGCCGGCTCCAGGCAGCTCCGCAGGGACCAGGCTCTTGGGGGCGGGATTCACGCCCCCTCCCCAGGCTGCCTCCAAGAGTAGTTATAACGCGGGTCCAGCCCCTAAACTCATCTGCAAAGGCAGCTTAGAGCCTCGCCTGGGAGCTAGAGCTGCTGCTTACCTAGTCCTCCCGCCCTCCAGAGCCGGCCCGGGCTCCGAGTGAGTCTCATCCGGCCCAGGGCCCCTTCCTGGGTCTCCAAAAGTGAGAAAGGAGCCCTTCCGTCCCACTCTCATTCCACTTCGCTAGGGCCCCGGGAGGGAGGCTCTCCCGGGACCCAGCTGGAAGCCCGCCTCTGCCACAGCCACAGTCTCCAGACCCAACAGCGACCCCAGATCCTGCCGGGCGCTGAGCCACCTGGTCCAGCCCCGTCTAGCAGACCCCTCACACCCCCCGCCCGCCTTCACGGCACGCCCACCTCTCCCGGTAGGTGTCTGGTTTATTTCACACCCGCCCTCAAGCCCAGACTCCAACCGGAGAGGACACCCAGGCCCGGGCGCTCCCTCTTACCGCTCGGCGCGCCCAGGAGTCCGGGGACCGCGGCCGCCCGGCGGCTCCACAGCGGCTCGGACGGCGCGGGCGCGGGCGCGGGCGCGGACGCGGGCTCCCTCCGGCGGAAGCGGCTGGTGAGCAGCCTCCAGAGACCGGCGGCGGTGCGGGGGCGGCCGGCCTCGGGCGCGGCGCGCGGGGCCTCGGTGCCCAGCAGCAGGTCGCGGCGGCTGGGGAAGGCGCCCAGGGAGCTGGCGTCGCCGTCGCTGCGGGTGCGCGCGCGGGGCAGCAGCCCGGACTCGGCGCGCCGGATCTCCTGGCCGCGGCGCAGGCGGAAACTGAAGCTCTTCCTCAGCGCCGACAGGCCGCGCCGGGGGCTCGGGGCATTGCGCCCGCCGCCGCCGCGCAGCACCTGCCAAC
>SJYC01051967.1:0-14596 GCA_006408675.1 Madoqua kirkii
TGGATAAACAGCGAGGGAACAGCACAGGGAATTATATTCAAAGTGTGCGTGCTTAGTGGCTCAGAACCGTCCAACTCCTTGCAACCCCATGGACTACAGCCCGCCAGGCTCCTCTGTCATTGGGGATTCTCCAGGCACGAATATCAGCGTGGATAGCCATTTCCTCTAGAGGAAAATCAATATCAATGCAATATCCTGTACTAAAGTGAAGTAAAGTGAAGTGAAGTTGCTCAGTTGTGTCCAACTCTTTGCGACCCCATGGACTGTAGCCTACCAGGCTCCTCTCCATGGGATTCTCCAGGCAAGAGTACTGGAGTGGGTTGCCATTTCCTTCTCCAGGGGATCTTCTCCACCCAGGGATCGAACCCGGGTCTCCAGCATTCCAGGCAGATGCTTTAACCTCTGAGCAACCAGGGAAGCCCATCCTGTACTAAACCATAACGTAAAAAAACATGAAAAAGATTATATGTGTGTAACTGAATCACCTTGCTGTTCACCAGAAATGCAACATCGTAAATCAACACTGATCTTTGAAACTAGCAGTTTTTAATCAAAGCTGGCTTTATAGGAGGAGTATAATGTATTCACTACTGTTTTAAAACAATTAGTGTGAGTGTGTGCGTGTATTTTTGTATGATTGAGCCCATTCATCGTAAGTCTAAACTCGTTAGAAATAATGTACCCATGTAGACTAGCAAAATAGTATGTAGATGTGATCTCAGTTGTAAATAGAAAAATCTAATTCAATAAACTCTGTATCACCCCCCTCAAAAAATAAAATAAAATAAAATAAAGCTGTAAATAAATGAAAGCATCCGAATTCCCATCACAGAGGATAAAAAAGCAGGGCCTGCACTGCCACACCCTGCCCCCACCGCCCTGCAGGGGCTCCACTGTCCAGCCCCAAGTAGCCGTTCAAACGCACTTTCTGCTCGGCACCAGCAAGCGCTCCCAGTCCCACCTGCCTGCTTACATCAGAGCGACTGGGAGTGGCAATCAGAGCCTTGGCACCTGGCAGTTGGTTTTCAGGCTTTCTTCTTCTTTTTTTAAAGTAAAAGGGTTTCATTTGCAGAGGAGTGGAACTCTAGTAGAATAAGCCAAACCCTATGTCTGACTCCTCTGACTCCTCCTTCTAGTCTTTCTGCAGATCCTGGGGCAGTGGAGACAGCCACGGTCCCCGGCCAGAGGGTGCTCTGGCCAGCTTGCCTACACCCTGGGCCATGATGTCTGGGACGTTCTTTCTTTTCAGCTCATGGATCACCTTGTGGAACTGGTCGTTGTCCACCAAGGTGTCTGCCCTGCCCAGGATCTCACATCCTTGGAGCCGGGGTGGGGGAGGCATCGCCCCTGATGTCGCCAGCTGGTAGGAGATGACTAGGCGCATCTCCACGGCGGCTGAGAGGCCTGGCCTGTGCACGCTCAATGTCACTGGAGACCTGGCTTCCCTCTTAATTCTACCCCATCTGTCTTCAGCTGGCAACTCCCTGCCCTGCCAGGTAATCAGCTAGAGGCCTGGGTCCCTGGGCCACAGCATCACCATGAAACAGCGCGAGGGAGCCCTGGTGACTGCATGGGGCTCACAGGAGGCCACTTCCAAGGGAGCTTTAGAGACTGCCTGGCCGACTGCAGCCTCCCCAAGTGGCCATCGGCTGAGAGATGAGAAGGGCGTGGGGGTCAAGGTCACAGGCAGACCCGCCCTGCTTCGTGAACTCACGACACGGGCAGAGCCCACCAGGAGCCCCCGATGGATGCCCTCCCTTTCCTCTGTCTGCCATTAGCCACAGCCGGATGACATGCAGGGCAGAGGGGGAGGGGTCCCTGCAAACCATCTTCTCAAACGTCCATCCTGAGCCTGGAGACCCCATGAGGGCAGGCCGCTTCCACCTCTCCTCTTGGCATCCTCAACTGCGCTCCCCTGCATGCCTGCCTCTTCCCTGAAGCCTGGGGCCTCTGATCTCAGCCACCAGCTGCTGCCGCTGCTAAGTCACTTCAGTCGTGTCCGACTCTGTGTGACCCCAGAGACGGCAGCCTACCAGGCTCCGCCATCCCTGGGACCCCACCCCAACATGCAGACCCTACCCCGCCCCCAGCACAGATTGGCCGGGCAGCGGTGGGGGAGGAGGGGGGAGCCCACTGGCCGGAGTCTGCCTTTGTGGAGCTGCAGTCAAGCTGCAGGGGGCGCTGTGCTAGGTCCTGAGAGACACCATTTGCAACAGGGCTCCTTGGATTTAAAGGACAGACAGAGGAGACTGACAGATTCATGGCATAAAAATGAAGTCCTAAATAAAAAATTGTTTAAGAAACAAATCCTAAGAGAAGATACAGCTACAGAGAAATAACCCTTGGGTAAAAATGTGACTATGCTGTGCTGCGCTTAGTCGCTCAGTGGTGTCGGACTCTGGGATCCTGTGAACTGCACCACCCTCAACGCACACACCGCCCCTCCTCTGCCCATGGGATTCTCCAGGCAAGAACACTGGCGTTGGTTGCCATTTCCTTCTCCGGGGGACCTTTCTATCCTAGGGACTGAACTCACATGTCTTCTAAACTCACATCTCTTCTGTCTCCTGCATTCGCAGATGGATTCTTTACCACTGAGCCATGTGGGAAACCCCTAAAGGGGAAATCAACACCTGGATAAAAAATGTGACTATGCGAATGGGTTAACATCACACCAACATGCAAAGCATAAAGATGTCACTTAAAAAACAACAACATAAAACCTTAACAAAGTAAAGCAAGTACAAATGGGCAGTTTACATGGAAATTGCTCATTCTCACTTAGGACTTAAAGAGATAGAAATTAAAAATGAAGTTCCACTTCTCACCTACCAAACCCTTAACAGGCATGACTTTTGTGTCCGTGAGGCCCGTGCTGGCAAGCGGGCAAGCGTGTGAGCCCCCTTCCCCAGAAACTCAGCCCTCTGCTCCTCACACTGAAAGCCACAGGGGCTCCAACAGAGACTCCCTGATGTGGACACAAAAATTGAGGCCCAAAGAAGTCAGCACTTCTGAAACAGTGATATGAACCAGAGGGTCCACCAACACGGAAGTGAGGGCTTCAGCGACTGTGTCTGCAGATGGTGGGACATCGAACAACCATTTAAAATAGCATCTGGGGACTTCCCTGTTGGTCCAGAGGTTTAGACTCAGTGCTTGGGGTTCAGGTTTGATCCCTAGTCAGGGAACTAATACCCCACGTGCCAAGTGGCACGGCCAGAAAATAAATAAATTAATAATTAAATAAAAAATGTCTGCAGAGACTTTTACTTAGCAAAGCAGCAACCCTTATGATCTTTTTTTTTTTTTAAAGTAAGACACAAAATTGTATGTAACACAGAAAGTGAAAAAAAAGTGAAAGTCGCTCAGTTGTGTCCAACTCTTTGTGACCCCATGGACTATACAGTCCATGGAATTTTCCAGGCCAGAATACTGGAGTGGGTAGCCTTTCCCTTCTCCAGGGGATCTTCCCAACCCAGGGATCAAACCCAGGTCTCCCGCATTGCAGGTGGATTCTTTACCAGCTGAGTCACCAGGGAACATGGACCCATCTTAAAAAAACAGAGGGGAAAATGAACATGTTAAAATGATGACAGAGGCCGACTCTGGCAGTTAGGCCCTGCAGTGATTTTTTTTTTCTGTTTCTATTTGTCTGTGAAATGTGTGTTTCACCCTGTTTCCTAAAATGCCTGTAGCGAATTTACTACTTTTGTACAAAGAAAATGAAACAGAGGAAATGGAAGACTGTTCCAGCTGGGGATGAGGGCTGGATGAGGGATGAGGGCTGGGGGAGGGAAGAAATACCTGGTGAGTGAGAAAGACAGGGGGTGAGGGGGTTGTGGTTGCACTCTCCTGGCTGAACCCCGAAGGCCCCAAGTCCCCCACCTGCAGCGGCTCTGGGTCACGGCACAGCCTGAGCAGGGCTCCCAAGAGCTTTCCAACCCAGATCTGTGGGACCTGAAAGAAGAAAGCGGGCTGGGGCTAGTCAAATAAATGTGCACTCTGCCAACCTTTTTAGAATTTTATTTGGAGGTATAAAAGCGCATTCCTGGGGCTTCCCTGGTGGTCCAGTAGTTGAGAATCCGCCCTCCAATACAGGGGACATGGGTTCCATCCCTGGTCCGGGAAGATCCCACGTGCTGCAGAGCAATAAGCCGCAGCTACTGAGCCTGTGTTCGAGAGCCCGTGCTCCGCAACGAGAGAAGTCACGGCAGCCTGGAGCCCACACACCAGAGAAAGCTCATGCGGCAATGGCGACACCATGCAAAGAAATGAAGGAAGGAAAAATTTAATATCATCCATTTCAGAAAAGCACATCCACAACATGCTCAGAAAGCTGCCCTCGGTCCTCCGCCTCCTTCTCTTTCCTTCACGTGGAAGCTTCCAGAATGCGTGTTCCCTCCCCCTACCAGAGCCCCAACGCTAGGACCTGGACTTAGCACTTCACCACAACGCCTGGCCTGGGCAGCTGGAGCAGCTGCTCATGGAATGGGCCCCGGCTCATGGGCATGCGCCTCACTCACGCTTAAAGCCTACTGAGGACCTTCAGGTTGCTTCCTTTTTTTTTTAAATGTCTACAAGCAAGGCTGTAACCAACACCTGTGTACCTATGTATGTTCTTTCATAGGTTACATGCCCCAAAGTAGAAGAGTTGAATTCAAAGAAAAATAAGAATTTTTCATGTCCATGGATAATGTCTGATGACTCTTCCAAACAGGAGGCAGCAATCCACCCCCCACCCCCTCACCACATGGGTTCCATCCCTGGTCCGGGAAGATCCCACGTGCTGCAGAGCAATAAGCCGCAGCTACTGAGCCTGTGTTCGAGAGCCCGTGTCCGCAACGAGAGAAGTCACGGCAGCCTGGAGCCCACACACCAGAGAAAGCTCATGCGGCAATGGCGACACCATGCAAAGAAATGAAGGAAGGAAAAATTTAATATCATCCATTTCAGAAAAGCACATCCACAACATGCTCAGAAAGCTGCCCTCGGTCCTCCGCCTCCTTCTCTTTCCTTCACGTGGAAGCTTCCAGAATGCGTGTTCCCTCCCCCTACCAGAGCCCCAACGCTAGGACCTGGACTTAGCACTTCACCACAACGCCTGGCCTGGGCAGCTGGAGCAGCTGCTCATGGAATGGGCCCCGGCTCATGGGCATGCGCCTCACTCACGCTTAAAGCCTACTGAGGACCTTCAGGTTGCTTCCTTTTTTTTAAAAATGTCTACAAGCAAGGCTGTAACCAACACCTGTGTACCTATGTATGTTCTTTCATAGGTTACATGCCCCAAAGTAGAAGAGTTGAATTCAAAGAAAAATAAGAATTTTTCATGTCCATGGATAATGTCTGATGACTCTTCCAAACAGGAGGCAGCAATCCACCCCCCACCCCCTCACCAACCAGTCCCCCACCAGCAACGCACTGATACTCACCAGCATCAAAAGTCAACAGCTCAGTTTCCACTTCTAAAGGGGGATCCCAGTACCTTGCTCTTCAGATCTGTGTTCCCCTGCTTACTTTGAGGCTAAGCGCCTTTTCATGGTCATCAACAATTTGCATTTCCTCTTCTCTGAATTGTCTACCTGGTTCTATTCTTTGTCTACTTGTCTTTGGGGTTTTAAAATTCTTAACAATTTAGAGGAGGAAATTCCCTGGAGGTCCGGTGGTCAGGACCCCGTGCTTTCACCGCCGAGGGCCCAGGTTCAATCCTTGGCTGGGAACTAAGATCCCACAACCCACCAGTGCAACCAAAAAAAAAAAAAAAAAAATTAGAGGAATTCTTTGTGTAACAAGCATCTTAACCATTTATCTGGCATATGTACATGGCAAGAGAATTCTCTTACTGTAGTCTACAAAAATGTAATTAAATCTGTTAATTTTGTAATTGATTATAACATCTGGACGACAACAAATATTCCCAAGACAAGAGTGATACTAAAAACAGCCAAGGGCTTTTACTAACAGAAGAATACCAGCTAAGACTTGCAGAAGGAAGTCCAGATGAGAAAAATCACCACGTGGCAACCCCAACAGGACAGATTCCGGTCACTGATGTGCTGAAAACCACTGAGTGAGAGCTGTTGGGAGCAGTTTATTTCCCAGGGGCAGAAGTCTCACCCCACAGGCTGTGAATTACAAAGGGGGAAGCAAGGGGTCTTCAGGATGAGAGATCTGGTAATTATCTCTTTAGCATCACCAAGAACAGAACCTGACACGCCACAATAGGAGGTATTCCTGTCAAAAGGGTTTAACCTAGATCTCACCAAGCCCACCCCCAACTCCCCAACTCACTTCAGGTCATGGGCAGCAAGCGGGGATAAAAGAACAAGTTAAATAACACCAACTGGCCCCAGCCTTTGAATCAGAGCATGGCCTTCTATGAGAAAAGCTGCCCCAAACTCTTCAAGAGTCTGCATGATGGACAGGTAAGAAGGGCCACCATTAAAATGTCTATAATAATAAATGCTGCAGAGGGTGTGGAGAAAAGGAACCCCCCCACCCCCTGACAACGGCTGGTGGGAATGCACACTGGTGGGTGCAGCTGCTACGGAAAACAGCATGGAGGTTCCTCAAAAAAACAAAAATAACGCTTGCCATAAGGTCCAGTGATCCCACTCCTGGGAAACTGGGACAAAACTGTGATTCTAGCAGATGCCTGCACCCCTGTCTGCACAGCAGCACTGTCAACAATAGCCCGGTCAGTGCACGTGGGGGGCGGGCTCCGTGAGCCGGTGATGGCCAGGGAGGCCTGGCGCGCTGCGGCCCACAGGGTTGCAAAGTGCCGGGCACGACTGAGTGGCTGAACTGAACCGAGACATGGAAACAACCTGAATGCCCACTGAAAGGTGAATGGACAAAGATGCGGTGCACATGATGGGACACTTGGCAGCCACAAAAAAGAATGCAGTAGCACCACTGGCAGCAACAGGGGTGGACCCGAGACTGTCATGCTAAAGCAAAGTCAGGTCAAACAGACAAGTGTCGTATGACATCACGTATACGCGGACTCTGAACTGACACAATCAAACATATCTCTGAAACAGAAGCAGAGGGAACGGGTTCAGGACTGCCAAGGGGGTGTCTGGGACTTAGTAAACTCAAACTATTACACAGTAAGTACAATGTTTTGTGCTTCCCTTGTGGCTCAGCTGGTAAAGAATCTGCCTGCGATGCAGGAGACCTGGGTTCAGTCCCTGGGTTGGGAAGATCCTCTGGAGGAGGGAACAGCAACCCACTCCAGTGTCCTGGCCTGGAAAATTACATGGACTGTATAGTCCATGGGGTCGCAAAGAGTCAGACACGACTGAGCAACTTTCACTAAACACTACATATACGTTTACTATATACATACGAACAAGTTCCGTTCCAAAGGCGCCTTCGTAAGCACAACAAATCTAGCCTAGTGAGTGAGTCAAAGTTGCTCAGTTGTGTCTGACTCTTTGCGACCCCATAAACTAGTCCATGAAATTCTCCAGGCCAGAATACTGGAGTGGGTAGCCTTTCCCTTCTCCAGGGGATCTTCCCAATCCAGGAGTTGAACCCAGTTCTCCCGCATTGCAGGCAGATTCTTTACCAGCTGAGCCACCAGGGAAGGCCAAGAGTACTGGAGTGAGTAGCCTATACCTTCTCCAGCGGATCTTCCCGACCCAGGGATCGAACCTGCATTGCAGGCAGATTCTTTACCAACTGAGCTGTCAGGGAAACCCGCTGTATAGCACAGGGAACTATATTCAGTACTCTGTAATAAACCATAATGGGAAAAGAATATATTTAACTGAGTCATTTTGTTGTATAGTAGAAATTAACACAGCACTGTAAATCAACCATACCTTCAGTAAACTTTTAAAAAAAGAGTCTGCATGATAGGGAAAAGCATCACAACGGGGCCTGTGCCGTCCTGACTTGGGAAAACAAAGAGGTTATATAAGGTGTTTGGGGGTTCCTTGAGGACACTAGATTATGGATAAGCTATCCAGTGATGGTTGAAAGTCCTCGCTCATCTTCTTAGATATGACCCTGCTGTGAAGTCATGTAGAAAGACTGTCTGTTCATAGGAAATGCCAGCTAGAGTGCTTGGGAGACAAGCTCTATTGTGTCCACAACTACTGACCATCACTTCCACCAAAAAAATAAAAAATGTGTGAGAGAGACAGAGGGAAAGCAAACGAGTAGATGTTAACCACGAATCATTCAAGGTAGCTGTTTTCAAAAATAAAAGGCTCAAGGGGGAAAAAAATCAGTCCGTCTTTCCGTCTATGAGTTCCGGGTTTCCTGTCTGGCTTAAGAGGATCCTCTCATCCCAAGATGAGACAATAGTCTTTTGATTTCCTCCTGTGTTTTTCAGAGCTTTTATCTTTTCCACGGTGCAGCAGCGTGTGACGGCTCAGAGCCCGGCATTTGAGACCGGATGTCCTAGGTCCAGATCCTGCCTTTGTCACGTCTGCGGATCTTGGGTCCCTCATCTGTGAGGTGGGGGCGCCAACACCCCAAGGCAGTCTCAGGAATCACAAGCAGGCCAGGAGCGGGGTACATGTAGCGGAAACAGGTCTGATGCGCCACCCCTGACTTCAGAACCTGGCGCTCCCCGGCACCAGAGCAAAACCTGTCATTCTTACGAGGTCTGCCGTACAAACAAAGTGCCGCAGTGTGGGGTGGCACTTGTGAATAGTTTAAAAACACACGACGCCAGCAATCTTCCTAATACGATCACGACTCTGGTAAAACAGAGTCTCCCAGCGCCTCTCACGGCAGCCAGGCACGCCGCGGGGCTCCCCCTCCCAACTGCTCCCCTGGCACGTGGCGCACTCTCTGAGAAATATGATTTATCTTTGGTACCTAACCGTTCCTGCTCAGAAGCAGAGGGACCCCCCCAACACAGCCCACTCCTGGCTGAGCTGCTCTGGGACCTATAGCCCACTTGTTGCAGAAATCAACTGTACCCTTGATCAAGTTTAGGGGGCACCCTGGAAGGGTTCAGCTCGTAAAGAATCCACCTGCAATGCGGGAGACCTGGGTTTGATCCCTGGGTTGGGAAGATCCTCTGGAGAAGGGAAAGGCTACCCACTCCCATATTCTGGCCTGGAGAATTCCATGGACTATAGGGGTCGCAAAGAATCAGACAGGACTGAGTGACTTTCACTCTCTGAAAGGGCTTCACTGGTCCAGATGGTAAAGAATCTGCCAGGAGATCTGGGTTGGATCGCCGGGTCGGGAAGACTCCCTGAAGAAGGGAATGGCAGCCCACTCCAGTCTTCTTGCCTGAGCAACTTACAACTTGCACTTTTTCACCAGCAGGAAAGGTAGTGATAGTGCCCAAGGCACCTGGTTCGGAATTCAGAAGGGCCTCCTCCCCCTCCTGCCCCTCCCCCACCCCTGTCCCCTCAGTGGGTTGCTGTTAAGCTGTTTGGAACTGGGTCAGGGTCTCCGTATTGACATCACTGGTGCCCTGGGCCTGGACTCGACCAGACTGTCCCCTACCCACTCACACAGGGCCTGTCCAACCCCTGCACCCACCCGAGACCCAGATGCTGGCTGGCGTCCCTTGGTCTCAGGCCCGCTGGTGGCGGGCGAGGGTCACAAAGTGGGCTAGAACGTGACCACCTTCCTGTCCCCACCCCCCCCCAGGGCCAGGTGGAAGGATGGCCACCCCTACACATCTGCGGGGTGTTTAAGGGCTGTGTTGGCCGATGTGCTGGAAAGCAAGACACAGAGCTCTCCACGACCTGGCAGCTCTGACCGAGCTCTGAGCCTTGGAGGAAGGAGAGGACAGAGAACTCCACACGCCGCTGCCACTGTCCTCCGGGGGTCACCTGGAGGCCACCCCGGTGCAGGCCGGGCTGGAGTCGGGCACAGAGCACACGGCCCAGACTCGGCCACCGGGAGGAGAGAAGCTGGGCCCTGCTACAGACAGCCTCCTCCCAGCCCAGCTCCACCTCAGGCCCCTGACAACCCCTCTCCCCATCCTTGGCTGCTCCGGGCCACTACAGGTGGTACTGGGCTCCCTGAGAGACTCCCAGGCCCCACAGGGCTCCTGGGCTCTGAACCGAGCAGGGAGGGCCCCGGTCACCGGTATCTGCCAGGCTGGGGGCCCGAGGCCCGCCTGCCACGGCTCAGCATCCAGAAGGGAGACATCAAGTTGGGTGGATACCAGCTTCGGGCCAGCAGGGGCGAGACACGCATGGCTCCAGGCCCACAAGGGACCAGGCCAGGGGAGTCTTGGGGGGTTGGGGAGAACAGACCAGGGCCTTGCACCAGAAAGGAGAGTGATGGAGCTGGAAACAGGGGGATTTAAAGCCCAGCTCTTCCCACGGGGAAAGGGCAGTAAGTGTCCCCGGAGCCCACTGAGCAGAGTGCAGCTCCAGGGCCACAGTCAGCAGGCAATGGAGACCGAGGAGGGAGGCAACGTGCCTGTAGGCACCAGCTCAGGATGGCATGTCCCCTCTGAATGACAGGCTGGGCGCAGAGAGCTCTGCAGGGTGAAGACCTCTGTCTTCTCTAGGCTGGCTGGAGCTGGACTTGGAAGGCTTACCCAAGGGCCTCCTGAAGGCAGAAGGCTGCCTAGCCCAGCCCATCCCCATGTTCCCCGCTGGCTCCCTGGACAAAGGTTAACAAGGAGTTGGTGCAAGGGAGGTAGTGTTTATTGCTGCAATACAGCGGGATGCTACTTCCTGGGCGGTTCCACTAGCATCTCATCTCCAAGCTTGAGGGGGAGGAGAGAGAGGAGAAAGGGGACACGCACACACACTCACACTCACACACACACACACCGAGGCATATTTTTGTGTTGCTGAGTATTTGGGGGTTGCTTGTCCGTGACAGCGGGCTCCAGGGCCGTGAGGGGGTGTGGGGGGGCCGCGTGGCTGACGGTGATCGGATTAGGGGTCAAATAGAGAATGGCTGAAGCCCTCGCGGAGACTCGGGGCTGGGGAGAGGAGGAGGGGACTGCGACTTTGCATTTTGGCTGCTTTACACGCAGGATTCCTGGTGAGCAAAGTGGCTTTGGAACATGTCGCAGTAACATGCTTAAAATTCTTGACAACTGCAAAATAAACTGCTAGTTTCATTTTCCTTACCCCTCCCCTTTCTTCCTGCCCTTGTGTGTTTATTTTGACTTGGGGAGGGTGTATCAGGGACCGTGTCAGGCCTGAAGAAATTTACTCTCCACCCCCCACATCCACAGCTAAATAGCTTTCAGTTCATGAAGACAGAGTAGGGCCTTATGTCATTCTCCACCTGGAGGCCACAAAGCTGGCTCGGTTTTTTTTTTTTACGCCGTGTCCCCCTCCCTTTTCCCTTGCAAGATATAACACGTGGGAACCCGAGGAGAACATCCTGGATCCTCGGCTGCTGATCGCCTTCCAGAACAGGTGAGCGTCCCCCAAGCACCCGCCGCCGGCAGCCGTGACCGTATATGGGAATGGGAGAGTGGGCCAACGCTGCAACAGGACAGGGGGAAAGGGCCGGGAGGGGTGCTGGCAGGAGTCCCCTCCCCCGGCTCTGAACAGGCACGACTGGGGCCTCGGCTCCTCTAACCAACGTCCTTGGCGGTTGCTGCAGCTTGGGGTGGGGGCGGGGCAGGCCCGGAGAAGGAGAGGCTTGTGTTTGGGGGAACTGCGGGAAGGGCGCTTGCGGGTGGCCCTATAGCTGCGCGGAGAAGTTGGGGCTGCGCCTCGGTTCCCTGCCGGCCCCCCTCCCGTGGCTACTTTGGAGCCCCACCCCCGGAGCCTAGGTGTTGCTTTCCTGCTGCCACTGGTCGCTTGGCACGGGCAGCTCTCGGGGCAGCTCCAAGGGAGCTGGCATTGTGAAACCTCCGGACGTCACAGAACTGAACTTAACCTGTTGGGGACTGGAGAAAAGTTTACAAGACCTTAAGCCGCCACCCTCATCCCCCAGAGGGCAGATTCTGTCTGGCGCTGCGTGCCCTTCACACCTCCCACTAGGCTACTTGGTGGGTCTGGCCCACATTCTCAGGGCAGGGGGAGCTTGGCCCACCGGTCGTGGGGTGGGCACTGCCTGGTGGTGGAGGGGTGGCTTCTGACGAGGGGTTCGTCGCGCGCACAGATGCTTGTCACGCTGCAGCTGCTGCAGCTGGATTCACCACCGGTGGCTGTGGTTCTCTGTTTCGGGAGGACAGAAGGGGGAAGGGCGATCGAGGAGGGGCGGAGCAGCAGGAGCCCGCGGAGCTGGGCCACACCGCGCCTTCCATTCCCCCTCCCCCTTTTATTTTGCATTATTTCCTGTGGCGCGTTTGCCTCAAACTGTAAACTCTAGCCCCTTGGAAGGAGAGACCATCAGGGAAGTTGCTTTCCTGACGCAGGAGGTCGCCGAGAAGGGATCCTGCCTGGGTTCCACCTGGGAGTTCACCAGCCTGTAACCATGTCAGCGGCTGATGCCATGTTGCATAATGGATCCCCGAAGATTTAAAACGCAGGCTGTTGCAATGCCATGCAACTTTGGAATCAGGCCCCAGCCGGGGCCCCCAGGCATGACAGAACTCCTCTGGGTTAGCCCAAGGGTAGAGGGGTGCCTAAGGTCTGGAATGGGCTGGAACTTTGGCCTACGCTGGAGAGGCACTCGCTTCTGCCATGGAGGGTTGGGCAGTGCTAGGACCACCCTCCCAACCTCGGATCATCCTCCACCAGGCTGCCAGCGAAAGCCTGACAACTGTATTGACCAGTGCCACTGCCCACGGGCTTTATTAATAATTTGGAAATAAAGGGAAGCTGGGAACCCGGGTTCGTCTAGTAGGCGGTGCTTCTGTGTGTCTCCCCGCCCAGCAGCTCCGCCCCAGCCCTACCAGAGCTGGTTCACCTGGTGGCTGCGAACCTGGCCAGGCCCTGGCCTCGGTGTCCGGCCCCCGCCCCCAGCCCCTAATTGGCTCATTTGCCGCTGTGTAAACAAGGGCGCAGCCCCTCCCCCTGTTTAGTGCCTGGCCTTTAAGAAAACGGGTCCTCCCTTCTGCCGGCGGCACTCGTTATCTGAATCTTAATGAGGTCATTAGCATCCCGTGCCTCTGACGGGGAGGCACCCGGTTGACGCTCACCTCATTTGGACTTGTTTTCATCCCTTGGACCCCCGAGCTCACTGCGTTTTGTGCAGGGCCACGGGCCCAAGCCTGTGGGCACCAGTGCCAAGCTGCCCAGTGTCAAGCTGCGGGCAAAGATTCACGGCTGTTGGGCCCCCCATTTCAGGTATGGACATCTGAGGTGGGGGAGCCCTTTGGAGAGGGCCCCTTGGGTAGATAAGGGTTGGTGCTGGGCTAAAGTGGCACTCTGAAACTGGACTGAGGCGTCCTGCTGACAGTAGAGGCAACCTTCTGCCCTGAGCCCTTGTTCCCTCTGGTTCTTGCTGGCCTCACGGCTCACCACAGTGGGGCCAGGGCAGGAGGGGAAGTGACTGAGGCTAACAGCACTGCCCTCTGTTCCCTCTCCGCAGGGAACGGCAGGAGCAGCTGATGGGATACCGGAAGAGAGGGCCGAAGCCCAAACCACTGGTGGTGCAGGTGAATACACTCCTGGGCCCCAGGGCCAACCACGACTTATTCCCTTGAGGTTGCCACCTGAGGTGCCTCCAGGCTTGGAGGTCGGGGGGAGTTCCCGTGAAGCACCCAATTCCACTTTAGCTTGACTTCCCACACCCTTCCCCGACCTGGTAGGGGCTGGAACACACCTGATGCTGGAGGCTGCTCTGGGGCTGGTCTGATCCCTCCTCTTACCGCCCCCTCCATTCCCACCCTGTCCCTCCAGGTACCTACCTTTGCCCGTCGTTCCAATGTGCTGACCGGACTCCAGGACTCCTCGGCTGACAACCGCGCCAAGCTGGAGCTGGGCGGTCAGGGCAAGGGCCAGGGGCACCAATATGAGCTCAACAGCAAGAAGCACCACCAGTACCAGCCGCACAGCAAGGAGCGGGCGGGCAAGCCCCCACCGCCAGGGAAGAGCGGTAAATACTACTACCAGCTCAACAGCAAAAAGCACCACCCCTACCAGCCGGACCCCAAAATGTATGACCTGCAGTACCAGGGCGGCCACAAGGAGGCGCCCAGCCCTACCTGCCCGGACCTAGGCTCCAAGAGCCACCCACCCGATAAGTGGCCCCACGGCGGGGGAGCCAAGGGCTACCTGGGAGCCGTGAAGCCCCTGGCCGGTACGGCCGGGGCTCCAGGCAAGGGCTCCGAGAAGGGTCCCCCCAACGGGATGACGCCGGCCCCCAAGGAGGCAGTGACGGGCAACGGGATTGGGGGAAAGATGAAGATCGTCAAGAACAAGAACAAGAATGGCCGCATCGTGATCGTGATGAGCAAGTACATGGAGAACGGCATGCAGGCGGTGAAGATTAAGTCCGGGGAGGCAGCCGAGGGTGAGGCGCGCTCCCCCAGCCACAAGAAACGGGCTGCTGAGGAGCGTCACCCCCCAGCAGACAGGACTTTCAAAAAGGCCGCAGGGGCGGAGGAGAAGAAGGCGGAAACGCCCTCCAAGAGGAGGGAGGAGGAGGCGCCGGGGACCGGGGACCCGCAGTCCCAAGAGGCTGGCTCCCGCAAGCTCTCCCCGACCAAGGAGGCCTTCGGCGAGCAGCCTCTGCAACTCACTACCAAGCCCGA
>SJYC01051969.1:0-20188 GCA_006408675.1 Madoqua kirkii
AAAAAAAAAAAAAAACCGTTGGGAGTTTCTAGCCCTGGCTTTTGTGAATTGCCCCTCCCACTATCCCCATCACCCCAGCCCCCTTTAGAGTGAGTTAAACGCTCCCCCTCCCCCTTCAACGTAATGAATGCCCTTTGCCACCCTGGGAATGGAGGGAGGGGTAATCTTGACTGCTCCTGGCAAACTGCCTGCTCAGCACTAGAATTGGGCCTGTCCTTCACTGACTAGTACACAAAGGCACATGCCAGGCATAGATTTCGTCTCCCTTATTTTTCTGGTGGAAGAGAACTAAAAAATCGGGAGTAAGAAGGGGAACCCCTTGTTCAGGTCAGCACAGGTGGTGACTTGGGAGTGAGCCTTAGCCCCTAGGGGTGCCCCTCCTGCACAGTGGGTGGCCTCTGCGAACCTGAGCCTGGGCAACAGGGGAGGGGAGGTAGAGGATGGCACTGTTGGTGAGCAGAGAAGGAAACTGCTCCACAACCATTTGCAGAAAGGGGTGGCCTGCAGGTGGTTTGAGGCCTTGAAAACTGAGCCTAGTGGTGGATCTCCTGGGGGTAGATCTTCGAGCAGGATGGTCCTTGAAACAGCCTGGAACCTAAGTTCAGAAGACCAGCAATAGGACAGAGGCAAATGTATAGGTCAGGAGTGGCAGCAAGACGCCCAACTGGCACGAGACTCAAGAGTGTCCAAGGTCCCTCTGGCCCAGGAGGGACAGGACTCTTGTTGGCTGGGGCCCTTAAGCATCTTGTTCCAATCAGACCCCACAGAGGTTGAGTGTCCCTATGGGATGAGAGTCTGAGGTTCTGATGGCTAAACAGCTTGTCCAGCTCCCCTGGCCACTGTCCAGTTCTGTACTGACTCTAGAATCAACCAAGTGGTCTGCTGTCACCCTGCAGCGAGGTATACCATAGCAACGCGCCCCCTCCCTGACCTCTCAGACACAGATGTGTCCAAGGCTCAGGAACACTCACAGAGGGCCAGGGGCCCTGGCATTGGGACAGAGTAGGAGAGCCCAGCAGCCAGATGTAGGCTCTGTGACAGATCTTTGTCACAGATGTAGGCTGCTTCTTCCTAATGGAGGGCAGAGATGTTCATCAATGCCCAACTTTCACAAGCAAGGGGTCCTAAGCCCTCACTTTCCCTAAACCCTCACTTTGAGCCCAAGTTCAGATGATCTGGGATCTTAACCTTGCACACTAGGAAACCCAGAGTTCTGTCTTTTCTCCAAGCAAACTTTGGGGCTGAGCCTTGAGCGTAGAACTGAAGCTGACTCTTTGCAAAGAGAGAGGCACTTGTCTATCCACCCATCCCTCAGAGGCTGGTCCCTCCTGCACCAGCCAGGTTCCAGATTCCAACTCTAGTCTCCCTGTAGCCTGCACCACTGCCACCAACACAGTTTCACAAGAGCCAAGTTTCGCCCTTCGGTGTTAGCTCCATCCTTGGATCCTACCAGGGTACTTAGGAGCTAGGGTTGCCAGGCTGAGCATATAAAAATCTAGGGTGCTCAGTTAAATTTGAATTTCAGATGGACAATGAATCATTTTTTAGTGTCTCATGAAATATTTGAGATATACTAATACAAAAAATTAATAAAATGCTTTGTTTATGTGAATTCAGATTGAACTGGGCATCCTGGAATTTGTCTGGAAACTCACTTGGATCCTGAATAGTCTACTTAGTTAGTCCCTGCCCACAGGGAACTTTTAGTCCAATAGGAGAGAGAAACTGCCGAGAACTGAGCCACAGGGGTCCTAGTGAGTGCGGTGATTGTAGTGACATCGAGTATGTTTGCCATGACACAGAATGGTTGCTGGATATCCAAGGGCCTTCAGCTGTGATTTAAAGGGGAAGGGAGTGGTGGAGTGAGCATGTGACAAGACCTAGACAAGTAGTGATGGAAGACCAGACTTGGTCTCTCCATCAGTTGGCCCACCTTGGGCTCCTGAGTTGAGTGTCTTCCCCATTCCCACTCACCCCAACAACAAAGTCTAGAACATATAAGGAGGGCAGAACAGATCAACTGCAGTGCCCACTGTGCTTAGTCTGTGGGACTCTTTGTGAGCCCGTGGACTGTAGACCACCAGGCTCCTCTGTCCAGGAGGATTCTCTAGGCAAGAATACTGGAGTGGGTTGCTATGCCTTCCTCCAGGCGATCTTACCAACCTAGGGATCAAACCCAGGTCTCCTGAACTGTAGGCAGATTGTTCAGTTCAGTTCAGTTGCTCAGTCATGTCTGACTCTGCGACCCCATGAATCGCAGCACGCCAGACCTCCCTGTTCATCACCATCTCTCGGAGTTTACTCAGACTCACGTCCATCGAGTCCGTAATGCCATCCAGCCATGTCATCCACGGTCGTCCCATTCTCCTCCTGCCCCCAATCCCTCCCAGCATGAGTCTTTGCATGAGGTGGCCAAAGTACTGGAGTTTCAGCTTTAGCATCATTCCTTCCAAAGAAATCCCAAGGGTTGATCTCCTTCAGAATGGACTGGTTGGATCTCCTTGCAGTCCAAGGGACTCTCAAGAGTCTTCTCCAACACCACAGTTCAAAAGCATCAATTTTTCGGCGCTCACATCCATACATGATCACAGGAAAAACCATAGCCTTGACTAGGCGGACCTTAGTCGGCAAAGTAATGTCTCTGCTTTTGAATATGCTATCTAGGTTGGTCTTAACTTTTCTTCCAAGGAGTAAGCGTCTTTTAATTTCATGGCTGCAGTCACCATCTGCAGTGATTTTGGAGCCCAGCCACCAACACAGTTTCACAAGAGCCAAGTTTCGCCCTTCGGTGTTAGCTCCATCCTTGGATCCTACCAGGGTACTTAGGAGCTAGGGTTGCCAGGCTGAGCATATAAAAATCTAGGGTGCTCAGTTAAATTTGAATTTCAGATGGACAATGAATCATTTTTTAGTGTCTCATGAAATATTTGAGATATACTAATACAAAAAATTAATAAAATGCTTTGTTTATGTGAATTCAGATTGAACTGGGCATCCTGGAATTTGTCTGGAAACTCACTTGGATCCTGAATAGTCTACTTAGTTAGTCCCTGCCCACAGGGAACTTTTAGTCCAATAGGAGAGAGAAACTGCCGAGAACTGAGCCACAGGGGTCCTAGTGAGTGCGGTGATTGTAGTGACATCGAGTATGTTTGGCATGACACAGAATGGTTGCTGGATATCCAAGGGCCTTCAGCTGTGATTTAAAGGGGAAGGGAGTGGTGGAGTGAGCATGTGACAAGACCTAGACAAGTAGTGATGGAAGACCAGACTTGGTCTCTCCATCAGTTGGCCCACCTTGGGCTCCTGAGTTGAGTGTCTTCCCCATTCCCACTCACCCCAACAACAAAGTCTAGAACATATAAGGAGGGCAGAACAGATCAACTGCAGTGCCCACTGTGCTTAGTCCTGTGGGACTCTTTGTGAGCCCGTGGACTGTAGACCACCAGGCTCCTCTGTCCAGGAGGATTCTCTAGGCAAGAATACTGGAGTGGGTTGCTATGCCTTCCTCCAGGCGATCTTACCAACCTAGGGATCAAACCCAGGTCTCCTGAACTGTAGGCAGATTGTTCAGTTCAGTTCAGTTGCTCAGTCATGTCTGACTCTGCGACCCCATGAATCGCAGCACGCCAGACCTCCCTGTTCATCACCATCTCTCGGAGTTTACTCAGACTCACGTCCATCGAGTCCGTAATGCCATCCAGCCATGTCATCCACGGTCGTCCCATTCTCCTCCTGCCCCCAATCCCTCCCAGCATGAGTCTTTGCATGAGGTGGCCAAAGTACTGGAGTTTCAGCTTTAGCATCATTCCTTCCAAAGAAATCCCAAGGGTTGATCTCCTTCAGAATGGACTGGTTGGATCTCCTTGCAGTCCAAGGGACTCTCAAGAGTCTTCTCCAACACCACAGTTCAAAAGCATCAATTTTTCGGCGCTCACATCCATACATGATCACAGGAAAAACCATAGCCTTGACTAGGCGGACCTTAGTCGGCAAAGTAATGTCTCTGCTTTTGAATATGCTATCTAGGTTGGTCTTAACTTTTCTTCCAAGGAGTAAGCGTCTTTTAATTTCATGGCTGCAGTCACCATCTGCAGTGATTTTGGAGCCCAAAAATATAAAGTCTGACACTGTTTCCACTGTTTCCCATCTATTTCCCATGAAGTGATGGGACCGGATGCCATGATCTTTGTTTTCTGAATGTTGAGCTTTAAGCCAACTTTTTCACTCTCCTCTTTCACTTTCATCAAGAGGCCCTTTAGCTGCTCTTCACTTTCTGCCATAAGGGTGGTGTCATCTGCATATCTGAGGTTGTTGATATTTCTCCCGGCAATCTTGATTCCAGCTTGAGTTTCTACCAGCTGAGCTACCAAGAAAGCGGTACCCACTCTCCCACCAAAACCTTTTCTCTTTCTACACCTCAGTTTCCTTAGCATCTTCAAAGACATGCCCTGACAATGAGGATGAACTGGGTCGGGAAAGATCCTTGAGCTCTTCTGGAAAACTCCCCAAGTAAACACACGAGTTTTTTGTTTTTGTTTTTCCAGGGAACATTAAACATTTCATGTCAGATTCAAATGCCTTCTAATGACTTCTGGCTGACAGCCTCAGCTTTACCGAGGAATAGATACCCAGAGATGTTTTCCTCTGAACTGACTGCCATGTCTCCCTCCCCTCGCCCCCACGCGCTCTATAACCCAGTGCACACCACCAGCCCTTTGCATTCTGCCCTCACTACCAGCTTGGTAGATAAACCATTGACCTGGAACCTCAGCCTCAGCCTCCCCAGCTTCATCCTGGTTCACCAAGGCTGGCACTGGGACAGGAGAGAGATAAGAGCTGCGCCTGCATTTGTACAGAACCAAATCCTGATGCTTTTTTAATCAAGTTGCTTCTATGGTTTCATGTTATGTTCGCAGCTCATCTGAGAAGGTGAAGACTCTAAAGAGGAAATAGTACTAATGGTGGATATTCTCGGATGCAAGTGTCCATTTCCTGTGGCCATAGTTCAGATGCACCCCGCCCCTGTACCCTCCTTTTCCTCTCTTCCCCTTGTAGTTGCTATTAATAGCTAACATGGAATGAGTGCCCACCACCTGTGGGGTGTACTACCGAAGGTCATCTCATTTAACTCACACAGTCTCCCATGAGGTAGGTCCCATCACTGTCCCTGTCTCACAGATGGTAAAATGAAGGCTTAGAGGCTATAGTAACCAGTCCAAGGTCAAACATCCAATAAACAGGGGAACAGGAGTTCTGGGCTAGCCTTGTCTGTCTGCAGGAGCTATGCTCCCAACTTCCAGGGTTCTGTGGGTCTTCAGAGTTGAGTTCAGGTCTCATCCCCTCCCTGAGGTTGTTCTAGATTATTCCAGCCTTTACCAGGGCCTGCTGTGCCTGAACTCCTGCAGTAATTATTGCACCCCCACCAACTCATCAATCAACTGCTACAACATCCATGTGTGCACGTGCCTCCGTTCTCCAACTGGACAAAGCCCTGCCCATCTGGAAGGCAGCGGACATGTCTTGGGTATTTCATGCAGTCCCACAGTGTGCTCAGTGCCTAGATAAAAACCTCTGAATCAGATGCCTCGTGTGTGTGTGTGTGTGTGTGTGTGTGTGTTTTGTTCTGTATGTGTTTGTGTGTGTGAGAGAGAGATGGGACTTTCAGACAGTGATGCTGATCACTGCACTGCAAGCTATTAGCAGCAGACACAAGGAAGGCCCCTGTGCTGCCCCCAGGGGCTCAAACCCCATGACCACAGAGCTGCACAGCAGAGACTGGGGACTCAGGCTGCTCCCTTCTGCCCAGCCACCGGCGGGCAGCAGACACTTGGGCACTGAGCTGCTCCAGGGTTCCGCTGCCCCCTCACTTCTCACCTGATCTATCTGTGTGAGTTTCAGGAGACTCCAGGTAATTATGTGGTAATTGAATTTAGGGAAACCGACCCTAAGGATAATTCTGGAGTCACTTCCAGAAGACTCATGGTTTAATTTCCATATTTAGCTAGTGGTACACGTTATATGGTTCCTGATAGCACAGCAACCACCTTATCCCTAAGTATTTAGTTTTAACATGAGGTTCAGAATAGTACAGATATGGGCATGTTACTCCAAAACATGCAGAGTTAGCAACAAGCAGAAGACACAGTGTGCACCCCTTTTTAATTTTCATATATGGTCTTCACATAAGCTGAGTGGACAAGATCTGACTGTGAAAAACTCACCAAATGCTACCTGTAATTATTATTTCACTTAATCAATGATCTGCAAGTTGTAGGGGCAAAGAGCTGCCATTACCAATAGATATCCAAGGTGTGTGTGCATGCCTGCATGAGTGTGCATGTAGGTGTGCATTTATGACCAGGGAGAGAAGGAGCGATGCAGCCTGTACCAGCAGGAATGCCTCTCCTTTGCTGCCTGAACGAAAGATCCCTTCAAGCGCACCCTGGAGTTTAATATTGCCAACGACTAGTGTGTGTGTGTGTGTGTGTGTGTGTGTGTTTTGTTCTGTATGTGTTTGTGTGTGTGAGAGAGAGATGGGACTTTCAGACAGTGATGCTGATCACTGCACTGCAAGCTATTAGCAGCAGACACAAGGAAGGCCCCTGTGCTGCCCCCAGGGGCTCAAACCCCATGACCACAGAGCTGCACAGCAGAGACTGGGGACTCAGGCTGCTCCCTTCTGCCCAGCCACCGGCGGGCAGCAGACACTTGGGCACTGAGCTGCTCCAGGGTTCGCTGCCCCCTCACTTCTCACCTGATCTATCTGTGTGAGTTTCAGGAGACTCCAGGTAATTATGTGGTAATTGAATTTAGAGAAACCGACCCTAAGGATAATTCTGGAGTCACTTCCAGAAGACTCATGGTTTAATTTCCATATTTAGCTAGTGGTACACGTTATATGGTTCCTGATAGCACAGCAACCACCTTATCCCTAAGTATTTAGTTTTAACATGAGGTTCAGAATAGTACAGATATGGGCATGTTACTCCAAAACATGCAGAGTTAGCAACAAGCAGAAGACACAGTGTGCACCCCTTTTTAATTTTCATATATGGTCTTCACATAAGCTGAGTGGACAAGATCTGACTGTGAAAAACTCACCAAATGCTACCTGTAATTATTATTTCACTTAATCAATGATCTGCAAGTTGTAGGGGCAAAGAGCTGCCATTACCAATAGATATCCAAGGTGTGTGTGCATGCCTGCATGAGTGTGCATGTAGGTGTGCATTTATGACCAGGGAGAGAAGGAGCGATGCAGCCTGTACCAGCAGGAATGCCTCTCCTTTGCTGCCTGAACGAAAGATCCCTTCAAGCGCACCCTGGAGTTTAATATTGCCAACGACTAGCCCTGACTCCTTTCAACCTGCGCCAGGTGTAATGTAAACCTCCCTGCATTTCCTCCCTTTCCTGTTTCATCTGAGAAATTCTTCACTAATTCCATGGTATCTGGTGTCTCGTTTTCTCTGCTTTAGACAGCCCCTGTGGTGGGTTTAGGAAGGTGTGCTTAATGCTCTCAGCCTTCCAAAGTGACACCAGCACTTCCCTCATGACCACCGCCATCCTTCAAAATCCCTTCCAAGGTACGTCTCTGGTTGTCAGGGCAAAACAAGCCATAAGGTCTTGGGGAGATGAGCAAGCACCTGTCACAAATCAGAGGATGGTCATGGGCGGTCTATACCACAGCATCCAATGGAGAAAACAGGATAGTCATGGTCAGCTCCTTTGTAATATAGCATTAAGTTTACATTAATGTACAGTGGTTATAAGGTTATATTAATGGTGTGTCTTCCATTCTTTGTTGAAGCAGTGCTGTTTGGGGTTGAAGACAAGGAGGAATACAGCTGGATGGAGGAGGCCTGGGCTATTCTAGATGCAAGCAGGGACCATACATTTTCCTGTGATTTTCTAAAGGAGGTGGGATTACAAAATCATGTGAATGTTGGGGGGTGGAGAGAGAAGAGCCTGGCAAGCTGAATCCCTCCTATGAACAACGGAAGTGAGCATCCTTATAGCCATTTCCTGCTTTGTTTTTTGTACTCCCTGCTCTCCTATCAGTGCTGAGTGGGGGGAGAGGAAGCCCTAGGCAGGGTGAGGGAGACTCAGGTCTGGCCAGATTCTTCTCAACCTTCAGTGCGTCTTCCTACCGTCTCCTCTCCTGGCTGGGAAATTATTTATGTTTGCAAATTGCTTTTGACTCACATGAGTTATTCTTCTTGCCTGCCAACAGGTCTGGGGATGGGAGAGAGTTATTGAGCCGGCAGCTGAGAAATCCAGGGGCGATGGCAGAAGGAGCACTGAGGCGGAAGTCACGAGCCTCGGGATTTGGTCCCAGCTCCGTCACTGCTATGCCACTACTTCCCCTTGCCGGGCCTCAGGCTGCTCATCTGCAAAAGGAGAGGGCTGGGTGACCTCTGAGTGCCAAGGGCCTTGGTGGATCTGACATCCCCTGGGCCTGTGACCCCCGAAGAGGCACAGACAGGGTTGGTGCCAGACCCTGTACTGCTCCCTGATGTGGGCTCAGCAGTGCTGCTGCTGCTGCTGAGCACTGGAAGGTGGAGAGGATGCTGCCCAGCCCTGCCCCAGCAGGAAGAACTAGACAGGGCAGCGAGGCAGCTGGTAATGTTTCCTCCGTTAGCCTTTTGCTTCATGCTGGTCCTTAGTGAGGCCTGTTTCCATAGACTAGGATGAAAACAAACGTCGGCAGAGGGACCACCAGAGCAGAAAGTCCCTGCACACAACCAGGATGAGCATCCTAGACATAATCAGGGCCAGGGCGGATCAGCTGCGTGACAGGTGGATCGGGGTCACCTGGCCTTTGGGGAGGAAGGGGTTGGCCCACTGATGATGGAATCATTGGCTTCTGGAAGCCTGGAGCAGAGAGGGGTCCCGGAGTTCCTAATTTAAGTCCTTCACTCTACAGATGGAGAAGCTGAGCCTCCCAAAGCTGATATCAAGGTGAATTATCAATGATTCTCTACCCACAAGTGGATGTGTATGTTCCAACAAGGAGTAGTGCTCCCCTAATTCATCCACCATAAAGTTGGATTTAATAATAGTAATAATTCAAAATTCAATGCCATGGCCGTGACGGGTTGGCCGTGTGCTGCTCTTGAGAGCCATGGTCTGGCCTCTATTCTCTGACTGTGGTTTGGGGCCTAACCCAGAGAGAAAAGAAGCCCGGGGTCTGGGCTTCTTCCAATCCAGTGACCACCAAGTGGGGATGAAGGCTGTTGTGGCTCAGCTCTCTGAGGTGGCAAGAGACCTGCTAACCTCAGAGCTTTGAGTTGGCTCTCACTTGGTATTTGTTTAGTCCTGGCCAAACCACAGTGAGCCTCAGCCCTGGGTCTAGAGGGGAATTTGGGGTCTGTGCACTCCCTTATGACAGATGACCTATGGAGGGGCAGAAGGCAGTCAGACAGTAAGAACAGAAGCTTTTCTGCAAATCCCTTTTCTTCTAGAGCCTGCCTTTTCTCCTAGGCCCAGAGATGAGTTCCCAGGGCCATAATGTTCCACCTAAGTAGACTATAATGCCTTGAAGGTCTAGCTTCTCATCAGTTCCATATGATGAGAAGGAATGCAAAATGCACCCAGTCTTCAGCTGTGAGTCAGCCTGGTGGCAGGTCTAAGTGGTCTTGCACACCTTTCAGTACTTTGGAGAGAAGAGGGTGACACAGGACCAAAATCAAGGGGGCCAGAGGCAGCAGCAGGGAGAAAAGGAAACCAGAGAGGACCAGAAATAGAGAGAGAGACCCAGAGGTAAGGAGACCAAAAGGGCCAGGACCAAAAAAAAAAAAAAAAAAAACACAGAGAATGAACATTAAATAAATAGAAAGAGAGCAAGATGGAAGCAGATGAGGAGAGAAACTCATACAGAAAAGGAGACACAAAAAGCTGGAAGAAATCAACTGATTGAAAAACACTGTGTTGGAAGAGATCAAAGTCAGTGTCACCAATATGGGGACAAACTGACTTGGGTTTTCTGATATGATGCACTGAGAAAGATACAGCAACACTCCAGGGCATTTCTCCCACGAACGTAGCACCTGAATCTAACCATGTAGAAATGTCAACAGCAAGGTTGAAGAACCCACAGAAAAGCAGAGGCTCTGTTCCAGCTTGTTGTTGTTGCTCAGTCGCTAAGTTGTGTCTGACTCTTTGCAACATACCAGGCTCCCATGTCCTTCACTAGCCTGTCCCAGGTTAAAAGGGACTAAAAAGACAGGACCTCATGGACTATACAATCCATGGAATTCTCCAGGACAGGATACGGGAGTGGGTAGCCTTTCCCTTCTCCAGGGAATCTTCCCAACCCAGGGATGGAATCCAGGTCTCCTGCATTGCAGGTGGATTCTTTACCAGCTAAGCCACAAGGGAAGCCCCAAACACAGGACACTCAATGCAATTCACAATCCAGGTTTGGCTAATGGAAAAGGAAAAAAACTTGGCTCTAAAGAGCATGACTGAGAACATTAATAAAATTTGTCTATGGACTCTAGGTTATAAATAATATTGGATCCATGGTAAAAGTCCTGATTTTGATAACTGTACACTGGTTATGTAAGAAAGTGTCCTTGTTCTTAGGAAAAACACATTAAAGTATTTAGGCATAAAAGGGTAAAAGGTCTCCAACTTACTTTCAAATAGTTCAGACAAAATATGGGGGGAAGGTGGGGAGGGAGGGAGAGAGAACAATAAAGCAAATGGGCAAAATGTGAATAACTAGTGAGTCTGGATAAAGAATATGAAAGAGGCTTCCGTGGTGATCCAGCAGTTAGGAGTCTGCCTTGCAATGCAAGGGACAAGGGTTCAATCCCTGGTCAAGGAACTAAGATCCTTGGGGGAAACCTCACTGCAACAAAGTCCAACACAGCCAAATAAATATTTTTTTAAAAAAGAATATATGAGAGTTGCTTTACTATTCTTGCAACTTGGAGCCTCCTCTTCGAGGCTGGGGACAAGTGTTGGCTGACAGTCATACTGAATCTGGGAAGAACCAGATGTGCCTTCCATGAGAGTGAGGCCAAGGCCCAGCTCTCCAGCAGCTGAGAATATCTGGGCAACTTGACCGTCCCTTTCTGCCTGCTTGAAGGCCTATTTCCCAACCCTTCACCCCCTGACCTCAATACAAATGAATGGGGGTCCAGGACAGCGGGCCCATAGCCACCAAGTCCCACACCAGGAAGTCAAGGCGCCTCCAGCTCAGCCTGGCTACTCATACCTCACAGTAGGGCCGACCGTCACTCTGTGGCCATGGGAGGAGGCAGGATCTGGCAGAAAGGGGAGGATTAGGCCGCCGGGCAAACTGGGCTCCAAGTGCCAACCATTCTGCACTCACCCATTCTGGGCCCTGGGGCTGGCGGCTCTGTTCCTTAGAGCTCCCCAAGCCTGGCTTATTCTTACCATTTTGGTCTCCTAAATGCCACTTCTTGAGAGAAGCCTTCCCTAACCAATTATTCCATTTATTATCCTGCTTTTCTTCTTTAGGGGCTTCCCTGGCGGCTCTGATGGTAAAGAATCTGCCTGCAATGAAGGAGACTCGGGTTCAGTCTCTGAGTTGGGAAGGTCCCCTGGAGAAGGGCATGGCAACCCACTCCAGTATTTTTGTCTGGAGAATTACATGGAGAGAGGAACCCGGTGGGCTACAGTCCACGGGGTTGGGGCACAAAGTAATGACTGAGCGACGAACGCGTTCTTCTTTAGAGCAGGCATCCTTAGCTGAAATTTGGATTTGCCTGTTCCCCTCTCCCGGCCAATAGAGTGTAAGCACCTGGAGAGGAAATCTGTCTCTCTTACTCATTGCTCTAGTCTCAGCTTCCAGAACTTGGCAGATGCACCAGAGCTATTTGTTGAAGGCAAGAAGGAGGGAAGGGAGGAAGAAGGGATGGAAGTGGGGGAGAAAACCTCTGAACCTCTCTGAGCCTCAGTTTCTTCACCAGTGAAACTGGAGGAAATTGGTGCAGGGACTGCTGAAAAGTTTGCTTGGATATAGGATTAAGAATATCCCAGGGTAGTGTTAGACCCAAAGAGGCAGTAAGAAGTTTCGATTGTTAATATGACTGTCTCAGGCCTATCACAGCGACCCCAACACTCTTCCACCCCTGCCCATATCACTGTTCAGACATTTGGTAATTCATTTGGCAACCTGGACCTTTCTCTTTTTGGCCATACCGAGCAGCTGGTGGGATGTTAGTTCTCCGACCAGAGACTGAACCTGGGGCCCTCTACGGTGAAGCATGTAGTTCTAACCAACCACCGGACCACCGAGGAATTCCCATACCTGGTCGTTTTAATTTCATCTGAGGGAGGTAGATTGGAAGAGGTTGGAAGGATTGGAATTATTTTGTCATAGTTTGTGTTTTAGGTTTTGTGTGTGATTTGATTTTATTTGATTCAGTACTATGAACTGGGTACAGAGCCATAGCCGAGATCTCCCCGCCTCTGCCCTCCAGACCTGACAAGCCAGGAGTCCTGTGAATGCTGGCAGGGTGACAGTCAAAGTGTGGGTCCAGCTCCCAGTTTCTGCATGGGCCCAACACTCAGCTATGCTTCTCAAGAAGAGATTCTCGAAGGAAAACATACCTGGGCCCCCAGATTGCCCTACTCATTCTGACCTGGGGATTCCCATCTTGATTTAGTTGTAGAACATGCTCGAAAAGAATCTTGTCCTCAGTTCTCTGGCTTGCCTCTCAGTAATGGAAGAGAGACAAAGCCAACTGAAAACAGGCAATAAATGTTGCCTGGCTAGCCAAGTTATGAGTGAAAAAGTACGTGAGTGAAGGAAGGAAGGAAAACCTCTGGGAGTTTTAAGTTAGTTTAGCTCATACTTTGGTTTCTTTCCTGGCACATATGAGACTCTGGAAACACTGGGAAGATTCCAATCTAGGCCTGACCATTGTCCCCAACCAAAGCTGGCATTATTTGGGACCAACAAGCTTGTCGAGGTGTGACTAGCATCCTAAATGAAGCTGGTTTCTCTCCCAACCTAATTAGGGCCCACGTAGAGAACCCTACTGAAATGCAAGCCCCAAGGAGACAGGAAGTAGCTCAGAAGGGGTAAGAGAAAGATTTCAGAACCACACCCACTGAAATTTGTTAACCATTGTCTAGCTTTCCTTGTGATATCACTGAAAGATGCAGATACACACTGTGCATTGCAAGGAACACACCACACAGGCCAGTTTAACTGATCAAATCTTGGCAAGTTAACAAGTAGGGATCATGTGCCTGCTCAGTAGCTTCAGTCATGTCTGACTCTTTGTGATCCCATGGACTGTAGCCAGCCAGGCTCCCATGTCCATGGAGGTTTTCAGGCAAGAACACTGAAGTGGATGCCATGCCCTCCTCCAGGGGATCTTCTGGACCAAAGGATCGAACCTGCGTCTCCTGAGTCTCCTGCCTTGCAGGCAGATTCTTTATTGCTGCGCCACTGGCAAAGCCCCAGTAGGGACCATATTGACATTTAAAACATTAGCTGCGATCTACTGGTCTGGTTCAGCCGCCTCTCCAGATGCCTGGAGAAATGAAATGTGCCTCCAACTCCAGACCAGCTGAGTCTCTCATAGACAAGCCATCTCTTTGTGTTGTCCATGCCTTGTATGAAGGGTGTGGGAATTGCCATGTTGAATGGACTGCTGACAAAGGAAGAGACCAACTTGTGATCTGTTCAATCAAATTTCCATCGTCAAGATAAGAGTGGGCGGGACTTCCCTGGTGGTCCTATGGTTGAGAATCTGCCTCTCAGTGCAGGGGATGTATGCTTGATTCTTGGTTAGGAAACTAAGATCCCACATGCTGTGGGGCAACTAAGCCCGAGTACAGCAATTAGAGAAGCTCACGCAACTCAACAAAAACCCAGCACAGCCAAAAAAAAAAAAGAAGATAAATGAGAGAGAGAGAGATAAGAGTGGGCAAATGGTCAGGTCTATAAATAATGCTTTCAAGAGGAGCTCTTCCTGAACCATCTCACAGATTTGGCAGGTGTGAGCTGCCCATTTCTTTCTGTCCCAAATGCAGAGCTGGCCAGCTCTCTCCCTGAAGCTTTGGAAGCTCACCGGGCAAGAGCCTCTCTTGTCTTTCTCTACCCAGAACTGAGCCAGGAACAGGGAATCTTCTTTAGCCACGAGATGGTTCTTATCTCTCCTGCCCTGCAACCATGCCACTGCCTGGAAATTAACTCAGGTGGTGAAGAAGCCTCCTCTAGATTTCCAGTTCCTGGTTAAGGTGAGGAATCTCCACCAGCGACCAAAACGTGCCCAGAAACCCAGGTCATGGCTTTATTCTGTGTCATGCCTTGCAGGGATCCCTGTGTCTCTGCCACTCTTGACTGGTCTCTCTTACCTGCTGAACCTAACCTCTCTCACTAGGAGGGACTGTGTCTTTGTCACCATCATTCCCCAGCACAGCATCTGGAAGGACTGGATAAATATTTACTGAATGAAAGAGCTGTGTTTACAAGGTTACAAGTCACTGCTGCTTCCTCTCTCCCCGTGTCCCCCAGCCAAAACTCAGAAAAGAGTAAAAATTCAGGCAGAGGCTTTCTCAGGGGCTGTCCCCTAGTACCCCCCCTCCCCAAGTCAGCAGGATTTCCCACCTGCTCATGGGATGGGAGCAGAGGAGGTATCTTTTTCTCTCTGTATATCTAAACAATAGCCAATAGTTATTAGATTCAATCTTTGTTCTTTACTCTTCTCTCTTTTATGAAAGACATTGCTTTTGTCATAGCTTGTGAGGTACTTTGTTTTCTCTCTCTCTCTGAAAATTTTCATCATCAGCCTGAGTTTAGGATAAATGCCAAAAGTGACACCAGCTCCTGAATAAACACCATTGCCTTGTGCCCCATGACCTAATAACGACAATAACTCACAATTATAGATTGCTCACTGAGCCAGGCTCCACGGGAGAGCCCTTACATGCTTTTTCTTTTAATCCTCACAATAACCTGATGCAATACAAACTATTATTACCCCCAGGAGGAAATGGATGCTTCAAGAGGTCAAGTACCTGGCCTGGGGTCACAGAGCCAGTGTGCAGTGGAGCCAGGGCTTGAATCCAGGTAGCCTGGGCTTCTAACCCTTGTATCACACTTCTGCCCTGGGAGTCTTCGCACACAAAGATTGTCTGGCCAGAATGTCCCTCTTCAGGAATGGCAGCATAGTGACAACCATCTACACATCAGAGGCACTGGCTGTGAACTGACATGAACCCTACAAAGTGAACCACTCCTGGGACCATAGAGTCATCACAAGGCAGGAGCTGGAAGAAGCCTCTAATAGACCTTAGGAGTCACTCCCTCATTTTATAGACAGATACAGTGATGCTTGGGGGCCCACACTTCAGCTGGTGGAGCATCCAAGATCATCCAAGAGTGCTTCTGCCTATGACCCCCTATTTGTGGTCCACTCTCAACACAAACTGGACAAGAGACAGTTTGAGATCAGATTTGGCCTGCTCAGTTCTTGGTTCAGACCTAACCACCCTGGCTTGTTTCACAGCTGACTCAGCCCTCTGGAGGCCCCCCAAGTTGAACATGGTTTTAGAGTAGCCTCCAAAATATGAGGCTGCTGGTTACCACATCTGCTCTACAGACCTGGCAATAAACTCTCTGCTCCTTGTGCCTGAGTTTCTTTGTAGCCTCCTCTCTTCCGCAACTGAGTGCTGACAAAGGATTTTTATTCACTAACCTCACGTCATGGTCATTCTATTTCCATGGCTACTCCATTAATTTAAATATATATATATGTGGCTATGCTGGATCTTAGTTGTGGAGCACAAAATCTTTGATCTTCCATGCAGCAGGTGAGATCTTTAGTTGCTGCTTGTGAACTCTTAGCTGTGGCACCATTAACACTAAGGTTTGGTCACATCCTCATGGGATGAATGGACAGCCCTCAAAGTACTGAACTGGAAGCCCAGGTTGTTCAGGCAACTTCCATCCCAGCCTTGGCTGCAGCCCACATCCCCAAATGAAAGTGTTATATGCTCTCAATAGCACTTTCTTCCCCAGTGCTTATCAAGGCTGCAAATTACATTAGGTGTGTGGCTTTTCTATTACTGTCTCCTCTCACCCCAGGCTTCAAACTCCATGAGGTCAGAAGCCAGGTCTGTTTTATAGTAAAAATAACTCTGAGCACTGGGGTTGATTAGCATGGAGAAGGTGCCTAGGAAATCTTTGTTGAGTGAACAGGTAAGAGGGTGGGTGGATGGATATGGATAGATTTGAGAGAGTGGGTTTAAAAAAAAAAATGTCTGGATGCCAGATTACCGGAATGGCACCTGAAGCTGAGGGAGGTCCCACTGTGCACAATAATGAGGCCAAGGAGGGCCGGAGTAGGTGCAATAATTCTTCCCCTACCTTCCTTCCCCACCTGCAGTCTCTCCAGCTACCACCCTGAAGACCTCCCCCAGAAGGATGTCCCCTGTAACTGGCAGCCCCTGGGTTAATGGCAACCTCAGGAGGTTGGTGAATGGGACTACATTCTCTCTTGTTTATTTGGATTTTGCCCTTTCTTCCCCAGCCTGCTGCTCCAGGGAAGGTATTGGGAATATTCTAACAGATGTGAAGGAAGCAGATGAGCAGGCTGGAGCAGATAACCTCATATACTTCCCGAAGTGGAGCTGACATCACGCACTTTATCTGGACATTTCCCTACCAAGGAGAGGAGGTGGATGGGAGAGAAGGAGGAAGTCCATTTTTGGAGACATCGGTTTCTAACTGCTGCTGCCTCCACTCTAGTGACACACGGGACTTCATAGGCTTGTGGGCACCTCCTTCATGCCCTTGGTGCAGGGCCTAGGGTAGTGCTGGGAACAGAGGTGCATTTGAGGAAGCATCTCTATAATCATAATGGCAAAGAGGACCATAACGGCATCAACACTAAGATGCAAATTAAAGACTAACCTTTCCTCTGCTTTTCTAATCAGGGCACTACTAAGTACCAGGCACTTCCCATGGTATTTCATAGCGTCCTGCCATGGTCCCATCCTATAGACAGGGAACTGGGAGGCCTGGGGAAATTCAGCTTCAACAGAAGTGTGCCCAGTTGGGGGCCATGGCTCTGTTTTGTCTGTTCCCTGGAATCTTATAGGTGAAAACCCTAGAGGTCATTCAGGTCACCCTCAAACCTAAGCAGGAATTGCTCCATGACTTCTCATGATAGCACAGCTGGCTTACCAGTCCCAAGCATCCCGCTCTGCCAAATTCTAGGGGTTGCTAATTGTTGCCTGCTCCTCTGTAAGCAACCCATAGAGTTTAAATCCACCTTCTCTGCAGCTTCCTCCTGTTTCTTCTGGGCTGCGCCCCCAGGGGCAGGCAGGGATCCAAGTGCTGGGAGCTCTGGGGGACCCAGCCTTGGCAGGAGGGTCCTTCCCCCCTCTCGCCAACCGGGCTAACCCCCAACCTCACTCTGCCGCGGTCTGTTGAACCTGACCTGTACCTTTGCCCTTGGCTCCTACACACACGCGCGCGCGCGCGGCGCGCGTACACACACACACACTCCAGGCTAGACAGAGGCTGTATGGGCTTATTCCGGAGGACACCCAAGCACGACCCCAACACTGCGGGTGGGTTTTGATTGCCCTCTCCTTCGCCCTAAAAAAGCGCGATGGGGATGGGAAGGGGCGGGGCTCGGGGAAGGAACACACCGGCCGCACCTCGACCCTGCTGACTGGGCAAAGCTGGCTCCGCCTGCCCCAGCCCGGCGTTAGGAGTAGCCGGGGCGCTCGACAAAGCTGGGGAATGGCTTCCCTCCACCTGGCATGTCTGTCTGCCCTTCCGCGGCCCTGGCCCGGCGGACGACGCTGGCGGCCGGCCATCTTCCCTCCTCGCCCCCGCGGCCGCCGCCTCGCTGCTCCGCACCCGGGAGAGACCGCAGGCCAGCCGCCACCCACCATCCCGGCCTCCGTCTGGGGGTCAGCTGGCGCGCGCCAGCGCCGTCGCCACGTGGCGGGTGGGACCGGGGCAGCTGAGCCCTGCCTTCTAAGGGGTTCCCATAGACAGGACCCGGGGGCTGGACGTAGGGGCGCAATTGCTTTCTTGGGGGCATCCTGGTGAATTGTCGGTGAAGCCTTTGAAACATTTGCGCAGGGAAGGCTTCGGTGCCACATGTCCACCCTCCCACTTCGGTGGGACTGCTCTGGCCTTTCCCGCCCGCGGCTCCCTCGAGGTCTGCTGTCCTTCCTCTGCGTCCTCTGTCGCATGGGGCAACACCGTGATCCCACGCAACAGCCACTTTCTAAAGGCTTGCCATTCAATCTTAGGGCTCAATTCGGTGTCCCAACCCGATTGTAAGCGCCCCCAGGGCAGCCGAGTCCGGAACAGTGTGCCCGGGGCAGGTCTGGAGGCGGCTCTTCGCCTGGATTGTCCGGGCCAGCGACTGACCCAGCAAGTGAACAGCGATGAGGCCCGGGAGTGGAGTTTTCAACCACGTGGAGTTTTCACGATGGGGGAAGACAGGGAGGGGAGCAACCTGGAAGCCCCCAGAGTGTGACCGGGTGTGTCCCTTTGACGGTAGCCTTCTGGGCAAATCCATTAGTCGCTGGAGCAGCGGAGGCTGCGAACGAGCCGGGTTCACCCCACCCTGGGAACCGGCCGCCAGCCGCCCGGGGAGGCTTGGGAAATGGGTGAAGTGGTCAGACTGGTTTCAGGAGCCGGGCTCGGAATCCACGCGGGCTGGCAGGCATTGGTGGGGGAGGATTGAGCCCCGCCAGCGGCGTTGGCAAGGCCACCCTGGGATGCTTTGTTTCCATCCTCGAAGGAGACCCTGCAGAATGGGGGTGGGAGGGACAGCAGACGTCCGGTTGGGAAACCCAGTTTCAGGTATGAACCAGTAGTCTGGCAGCTCCCCACCCCTCTGGTGCCCAGCCCCCTTCTGCCCCGTCCGGACTTTAGCCAAGAGTATTTGGAAGACTGAGCTCCTGGTCCACAGCGAACCTGGGCTTTGATCTTGGTATTTGAAAGAAACAAGGGGAGGGGTGGGGTGTGTGAAGCAGAGTCCAGCTCTGCCACTAACCTGAAAAACCATGCAGAGGACACTCCCCTCTCCCAGCCTGTTTCCTCATCCATCATCATTCTTTCCAGTCAGACACTCCTGGGGGTCTGGGTGCACCGGAAGATGGGGACTCAGAACCCCTAGGGAGTCGCTTGGAAAGGAAAGGAGGGTGCAGAAGCCGATGGCCACCCGCTCCCTCCCAACCTAGGACGAGCAGTCGGGAGGAATCAACCAGCGGTTGGAGACCTTGGATGCCCCCACCTCATCCCCAGGGGCTGGGGACTTGAGGACGAGAAAATGGAGTCTTCAGGGAGAAAATTTCCTACCTAGAAACAGTGTGGCACTTGATGGAGTAGGCTGCCAGGAGCCAGATTCTCCCTGGGTCTCAGGGGTGAGGAAGGTGTGCCTCACCTCCACCCCCTCGCGCCCCCCCCCCACACATCATAAACCCCCAGGTCAGGAAGTCCTGTGCAGGGGCGGTGAAGGAAGGGGCTGAACAGCAAGCTGTGGGTTTGGGGCGACAGCACTGCCATCCCAGAAAGATGGAGCGCCGAATCTCGCGTTTGCAGCAGCTGCTGGGCAGCTCGGGGGCTCTAGAGAACCGCCCACGCTGCGGTCTCCTTTGAGGTTCCTAGGGGTAAAACAGGGGCGTGACGTGGGCACTACACGAGGTCAGTGGGGGCTCGAGGATTAGTGACACCCCCCCCAACCAACCCAAGTAGAAAAGAGAAGGAACTCGAGGCTAGAAGAACACCCAGCTCTTGTCACTCGCCCAGCCTGCGGGGGACCCCCCCTTCCCGCAACCAGGGTGGGCTGCGGCGAAGGCACGGGTCCAGCCCGGCGACCGGGGTGGAAGAGGTCCTTGCTGACGCTCTAGGGCTAGGCGAGTGGCCGTCGCACGCGGAGCCCCCCCCCTTGGGAGGGGCTGTGCTGGCTCCCCAGGAGGGGCGGGGCGAGGGCGCGGGCCCCGGAGCCCCCAGGCCGCCCAGCCCGAGTGGGCTGCAGGGGCCCCCGCGGGCCCGGGGCGGGCTTTGTCTGCCGCGGCTCCTCCTTGGGAAGGCGCCAGCCCGGGTACAAGATGGCGGGGAAAGGGTGGGATCGCAGGCTCTCGCCACGCGGAGCGGCCCCGCTCTGCCTGCAATGCAGCAGGGGGAGGGGCGGGAGGCGGCGGCGGCGCTGCGAGCCCCCCGCCCCCG
>SJYC01051970.1:0-17793 GCA_006408675.1 Madoqua kirkii
GCGGTTACCTGCCAGAAGAGGAGGCGGGGGTGGAGGGTGGCTAGGGGCCAGTGCCAGGAGGGCGCTCTCTGTCTGTCCCCCCCATTCCGCATGCCCCTTGCCCTCGCGAGGTCGCGGCGCCCGGGTGGGGCAATGCTAATGGGCTGTTGACCTCGGTGACCGCTTGCAGCCCACTGTCCGCACCGCCACCCCCTCCCCCGCGTTGAGGCTGGGCTGGCCAACCCTGACGCCCCATCAACCCCCCGCCACCCTCGGCGAAAAATAAAAAATAAATTTAAAAAGCTGTGTGCGTGCTGACTACAAAACGACTCAAGCCCGGAACTCTGCGGAGAAGATCCGGGTGGATTCTTCGGCGCCATGAGCCGAAGCGGCGGCGGCAGCTCAGCAGGTGCCGCGAGCCCACCCTCTTCCCTGCAGGGAGCAGCCCCCCGACCCCCGCCTCCGCCCAGCCAAGGGCCGCCGCCCGCGCCGAGGAGGCGCCCCTGGTCACCCTGCCTGGCACCCGGGCCCAAGCACGCTTCTCTGGGATCCAGGGGGAGCCCGGGGCTCTAGAGAGAGGTGTCTAAAGCTATCTGGAGAATCTGCCGGGGGTGCAAGCTTAGGGCAGGGCCTGGGGGCGCACCAGGGAGGGAAGGAAATTGCCCCCCGGAGCCGCAGGGCTGGTATTGCTGGGGAAAAAACGAAAAGTGCGAACAGAGGAACCGTGGGTGGGGTTGGGTTCTGGAGCCCGAACCACTTGGCGCAGTCGAGCTGGTCTGTAGCCGCCTCTTACTTCAATCGGGAGAAATCCGGGCTGTAGTGAGTCCAGCTGGCCTGGAAGAGGTGTTCCTGTAAATTGGGACTTTATTTCCCCCTATCTGCAAGTTTCTCTCACCCCTCCCACCAACAGCGTACTCAGCTCCCGCGATTTCACCACTACTGGCTGGAAATTTCAAATTCAATAAATAAAGAGGGCAGGGGCCAAGAGCCAACAGGTCAAGGAACGGGGTTTCCAGATTAGAGAACGGCTTCTGCTCACACGTAAGAGACACCTCCCCGTGACGGGAGAACATCTGGGGCCCTCTTCCCTCCCTCGCTGGGCGAAGGTATCCATCCACCTACCTAAGCACGCAGAAACTTGGGGTTGGAGATTTAATATGAATGACCTGGCTAAATGGGCGTGGGCAGGTGCGGGGCAGGGATGGGCTACGTGGAAGTATCAGGAGTCTGCAGCCGGGCATCCACGAATTTTTCCAAGGCTCAGAGAGGTCTCCATGGCAGAGGGCCAGCGTTGGGCGCAGACCCAAACAAATCCTCTGCCCCGAGGGCATCCCCAGTCACTGCGCGGGAGGGAAACTGTGCTTTCTGCTAGTCAAGACACCGCGGCAGCAAATCTCAGCCAAGGTCGGGGAGGGATATGTGCTGGCACCAAGGGCTGCTGCGGCCGCAGCGCTTCCTTCCGCAGAAACAGCAAGGAGGAGGAGGCGGCCCAAACTAACTCCATCCAGCAGGCAGCGCCCTCCTCAGTCTCGCACCCGCGTTCCCTGGCAGAGCCCGCTTCTGCCACCTTCCCCGGAGAGGGTCCAGGTTGGGGAATTCGAGTTTTGGAAGAGAAAGAGGGCGAAGGCGAGGAAGGATGCCCGAGACCGAGCAGAGGTCACGCAGGTCATCATTCTCCGTTTCCCATCCCCCACTCGAGTCAGGTCTTCTGTGCGACCCCCACCTGCGCTGGGCTCCAGGCACAGGCTTCCCAGTAGAGGGCATCGCTCAACGCCTGGGCTAGGCGGCGGCCCTAGAGGCAAGCCCTGTCACGGGCCAAGTCCCAGGGCGCTAAGGTGCTCATTGTCTTAGCTGTCCCCTTTGGTTCTCCTGGGGACAAGCGCGAGTCCCAGAAAGGGTAGCTCCCAGTCGCCGCGGCGTCACTAGGAGAACACGCGCTTCTGAACTGGTTACCACTCAGGAGGGGTCAGCCGGACACCTGTGCGTGCCTGCGCGTGCGCGCGCCTCTGAGAGCGAGGGAGGGGCTGAGGGGAGCCCTGGGAACCGCTGTGCGTTTACTGTCCGAGTTGAGGCAAACTCGAGCCTCAGGACCATAGGAACAGGGACATCTTCCTCCTCGGACTCCTGTCCAGCGAGCGGGTGGGGTCAGCGCTGAGCACCTGACCTGCATCCCGCAACCTCCAATGCACTGCGTTCTGCCTGGAAACCCGAGTGTGGCTCTATCAGTGCATTTTCCTCCCTCATGCAGCGTTCCCTCCACCACTGGCAGTTTTTTTAAAACAACCTTTCAATGAGACATCGATTTATCATTATGATTGCATTCAGAAATCCAGCCCGAAGGGACACCCTGGGAGATAGTAATGTGGTGGTACCTAGGGCGGTTTGTGGTTTAGCACATCCCTAGTTCCGTAACCACATTTCTTTGGCAGTTAATTGCTCTGATTACCTTTGGGGCGGGAGAGGTGAGCGTGAGTATGTTGCGGGAGGAGGGGAGACTTGGACCGTTGTTCCCAGAGCCCCGTGCGTGCACACCGTGGACCTGATGCTGCGGCGGCAACCGCAGTAGCAACGCGCGCGCACACATACACACCCTCCAGCTCCCCTCCCGCATCCGGGCCTTCCCGCTCCTCCGTCACCACTCGCAAGGGTTTGGGGAGGGGGTGCGTGGGGTGGAAGTGGAAGCGTGAGCGGAGGGGGCGAGAACAGGCTGAGCGGGAGGAAGAGAATGATAACCATCCCGAGGGGGAGGGGGAACAGCCGCGAGGAGAAAACTTGGGGAGAGGGTCAGGCAAAAATGGGGGTAAGCAAGGAGAGGGGTGCGGAGAAGAGAGGCGGGGAAGCCGCGGGAGAAAGAAAGGGAGGTGGTGGGGAGCGGGCGGGGGCGGCTGGCTCGTTTCCACTCGTGAGAGCCGGTTGCCGAGAGACGCGCGGGCCAATGAGCTAGCACCAGCTCAGCCCTGCGCCCGCCGCGTGCCCTTATATGGTGCGGCCGCTCGGCGGGCGCTCGCGCACATCGCCATATAAGGGCAGGAACCTAAATACAGGCTATACCTTGTTCTCAGCTCGCCCGGCCGCGGCCTCGGCGATCGTGAGCGCGCCGCCGAGCGGGCTGCGGCGCGCGGGTCCCGGGAGCCGGCGGGGAGGGGGCTGCGGCGGCTGCGCGGCTGGGCCAGATGTGGCTGGCGCAATGGCAGCGCGAGCCAGCTGTGGCGTTCGGAAGGTGTAACCCGCCCCGCCTGCAGTCTCCCTCTTTCCTTTCTCTCCCACTCCCACCTCCCACTATTTCCGAGGTGCAGATGCAAATGAGCTATAAATGACATCTAATTGTTTTTGTTTTAAAAAAATAATGTGAGCTAGTCTGTGTTAAGTCTGAGCAAAGGGCCAGGATCACGAGAAACCTAGCCCCACTATAGGGAGCTGGTAGGGTGGGGAGGAAAGAGACCTGGATTGTGATTTGAAGGTTCAGGGTCCCCTCAGCTTTCTCCCGAGACCTGGCCCGTGGTGCCTTCAGCTAAGATTCAGCGCCCCTTTTTCTCCGACCTCCTCGGCGCCAGGCCTGGCGGAGGTCCCAGGCCGGGGCTCGAGAAGCGGGAGCTGCGTGTGGCCCGAGAACAGAGGACCCACGGGCTCGTTGCCCGGGTGGCCCAGGCAGCCTGGAGCCAGCGGAGCGGCGGGAGGCAGCGGTGAGAGGCGTCGCCGTCACACCTCTCTCAGCGTCTTCTTTGTACCTGCCCAGCTCCTGGACGGCAGGCTATATGCTACCCAAGGCGACAGGCCTGGCCGGTCCGTGGCCCAGCAATGCGAATGGGCCCAGACTGCTTCGAGGGGGAGGGCCCGAAGGAGGTCTCTTTGAGAGAAGAGGTTGGCCAGAGGGTAGCCTCAGAATAACCGGTTAGCCTCAGACATCTCCTGGCTCCTGCGTACCGTTTGACCCCAAAGTCCTGTCTCCAGCTGTTGCACTGCTTGCTTTTTCCCTTCCCACTTCTGATCAGTTTCCTAGCCCACCCAGAGAAGAGTTTTGGCCTCCTCCAGGCGAGGGTCTGGACCAGGAATGGCCCTTGGCCGTGATGCCTGCCAGTCTGGAAGAGCCTCAGTGGTGTAAGGACATAGTCTCCTGACAGCAGAGTGGGTGGGACATAGCCTTGCCTGTGAATGTTGTTGGAGACCCCACATAGCTTACCCATGGCTCCCCACTGTGTACCAGGCTGAGGCCTTTACTGCCGGCGGACATGAGAGACTCTCAGAGTCTTGCCAGAAGGTTGATGTTCCTGAAGAAACCTATGCATCTGGGCCAGTGCCCCCCAGAATCTGAGAGACCCATTCCCCATCACCCAGTGCACCGGTGTGTCAGGTGCCCGTCTCCATGCAGCTTGCACTGGGGTTGTGTCCACCTTGTCTTGGCTTCCTCAGTGCCCGGAGATGCCACAGAGAGAGTCTCTTCCTTCTAAGGAGGCCATTTCCAGTAGCATGATGCCACCTATAGAATGTACCTGGAATTAGTCCCAGCTGTGGCTATGCCTCCAGCAGCCTGGTGCTGTACTGGAACTGGAGGGAAGATAATGCTCCTTTCTTGTCCCTGACTGAGGTTGGGACTGGAGAGGTAGCTTCATCATCCAGCGCTTCCTCCAGGACTCTTCCTCTTGCCTTCTTGGACCTCCCAGCTGTTTAGTAGTTCTGCGCCTGGCATCATTTGAGAAACTGAGACCAGAACCTGGCATGGCTGGGGCAGGAATTCCCAGATCTCCTCAGGAGTCCTTGTGATTTCCCAACAGTCACAAGCTCCAGGGTTGTGTGCTGGCTGAGGCATCAGTGGTCAGCTATCAATAGCGAACAAGTATTTTCTAAAAGTTTTGGAAGCCCAATAAACCTGACCACATGACCCCAAATGTACAGAATGGGGAAACTAGACAGGCTACTCTAAGGCTGCCTGATCCAAATGACCCTTTTACAGGACAAACTGAGGTCAAGAAGGGAAAAGAAAAATGACTTATCCAAGGCATCTCAGCAAATTAGGGGTGGACCAAGTACAGGTCTGAATCCAATTTTTTTTTAAATTCCCCATCCACTGCTGTTTGGATTATCCAGGCATGGCTTGGCATGAGCTTCCATGTTTTCATGGTTTGGTGGTCCTGGACCCTGGAGCTGGTGCATGAAGTCTCATGATGGCTGCCCAACTGGCTTTACCTGGGCCTTGGAACTGACTGCCTTTGATGTCATCCAGTTGCTCTTCCTTGGTGGCTGGGAGGAGGAGGGTGGCCAGAGGCAGGAAAACTCTGTTGGACCCTGACCTCAGGCTGTTGGGCTGCTGGTCTGGCCAGAGTCTGGGAAGTCCAAGGGTCAGTGACCCCAACTGCACCCCAGATGACTCTGCTATGCCAAACACCATGACTTGGAGCAGCAGTGAGGTGTGTCTAGCTTCCTGCTGTGCTTGGTTCCAGTACCTGACACCTCCTCTTAGGCACCGCAACTCCTGAGTGACAGACCTAAGTCAGCCCTGTCCTCAGCTTAACTTGGTCACCAGTAAGTTACTTAGCCCCTCTGAACTTGTTTCCCCATATTTAAATGTGATTACCAAAGTCTCCCTCTAGGGACTGTGATGAAGAATAGAAGAGTTCGGAAGCTTCTAGCCAGAGCTTGGCATGGAGCAAGCAGCCATTGCTCAGCAGATGGAAGCTACATCTATACATTCCCACCACTCCTGCACACCCTCTTGTACCAGGTTAGGCACAAGGCTCTGCTAGACAAATGACCATAAAGCTTCATGTACATTTGAGCCCGTGGAGAAACATGGGAAACTCCACGTAGAAACTCTCCAGCAGGCTCCCTTGGGCAGCTAATTTGTGGGTGTCACCTCCAACTTCCACCTTATCCTTGCATAAATTTCTCCAGTCAGTACTCTCCAGTTCTAGCCTGGCTCCATCCTCTGCTGTAACCCAGAATCCAGCAGTCTAGCCCTTGGCTGGCTTCCCTGAACATCCCTAGGAGCTCTCTGGTGTAGACTGCACCAACATCTTTCTCTCTGGGGAAGAGAAGTGCCTGAACCCACAGAGGCTGGAAGAAGCACTACCTTACTGTAGGAAATTGAGCCTGGGACCTGTTTACTCGTCTTAGAAAAACAGCACCTCTGTGTGTGTGTGTGTGTGTGTGTGTGTGTGTGCGGTCTTGCCTTCCTGGGATCCAAATGACTCTCCATGTGGGTCCACTAGAGGTACCTATCAGAGCAACAAAATGGGAAAGACCTTGACAATTCGGCAGTTGGGAATACTGATTTTCCAGAGAGGAGGAAGTCTGCTCATCTTGTGGGGCAAAGGCTGAAGGCACTTTCCTGGATTCCTCTGAGCTGGAAACTTGGGCTGGACAGCGGTTGAAAGCCTCAGCTGGAGGGAGAAGCGGGATTAGCCTACAGGCTCCAGTACCCTGGGGTAGGGTAGGGGAGGCTCTGTTTGAGGCTCCAAGTCATCTCCCCCAAGCCACCTCTCCTCCACTTCTGTGCCCATCTTTCCTTCTCTTCCCTTACATTTGCCTCTGGCACACCCTCGCTCTCAGGACCGGACCCCACGGTGGATATTCACTAGTCAAGCGAGACAGGCCACTGCCCCCACTCGCTTCTGACTGGTCCAAGCGCTTTTAAAGTCCAGCTGGCTTGCTGCGATCCCGGCACCCACTGCCCTCACCCTCTCCATTTCCACTGGATCAGTCCGCGCGGACCCGATTAGTGCAAAGTGGGACGCGAACTTTTCGCTTAATCACACTGGGGAATTTGCTCTTAGAAGTTTCCACCTCCCGGGAGGAAAGTTCACCACCCCGCTTCCCCAAACTGGGGCTTGCCAGTGACTCGGAGCCCGAAGCCCGGCGCCCGGCGCCCCCAGGTCGCGGGCGCCGTTCCAGCGGGGTGGCCATCGCCTCTTTCCGCGTGGGCTGCTCTTTGTTCTTGGTCGGTTGAGCCCGGCTTGGCTCCGGCTCTAGGGTCAATGAAGCTATTACTCTGGACTTTGCAGGCTGGATGGCGCCTCCCTCAGGAGGAGAGGCTGCTCGCAGGCTGGGGAAGTTCGATCCCTCCCCTAAACTTGCGGTAGGGGGTGGCGGTGCGGTAGTGGGGAGGACTGTTCAGGGACCCACTGCCTGGGGCTGCTAGAATACTCTCAGCGGCTGAAGAACGAGGTCGGCTAGGGACCTCCTTTAGGCTTAGATTTAGGAAGCTGTTAAACCGGCAACGCCCTAAAGTCGGCCTCCTTTCTCTACTCTTCATTGGGTGTCCACCCTACTCTCCCAAAAGGAGAAATTGAGGCTGAAACCTGGATCTGGGATTGGGAGGCCAGGAGCCCCAATTCTCCCCCTCGATACCCAGCGTGGAAAAGACTCGAGGGAGGCTAGAACCTTTGCTTCGGTATTCCAGGGGTGCCCTTTCCCCAGGGCACCCATACCCCTAGGGAAGAAGCTGCTATCACACCGACCGCCAGGAAAGAGAAAAAAAAAAGATAATACCTCTGGGATGGAGCTGCGCCACCCAGGGAGGTGTAAAAAAGTCTAGATGGAGACTGCGTCCAAAAGACAGTGATAATAAAAGCAGAGGAAAGAGAAGGATGGAGGGAGGGCTGGCTTACTGTCCCAACCCAGTAGTCGCCACTCACAGCGACACCCTCTCCGGTGCCAGGAGGTCTGTTGGCGTCCTCCTTTCTTTCCGCGGAAACAGCCAGCCCCTCGACTGTGGGCTAATCCTCCGCCCATTTCCCCTCTCGCTTCCCCACTTCACTCTGCAGGTCGCTTCACTCTCAGCAATTTCTAATCCTGGTTTCCCTCTGCAACTCTGATTTTAAAAGAAATTTAAGAATTACTTCAAAAGAAGTGACCGCAATGGTGGCTTTTTCTGCCACCTCCTTAAAAAACGTAAAACTTCCATCTTATTGGAAGAGATAGGGAATTCCTGTCCACAGCTCGATGCAGGGAGGCGGGAGGTGCACTGTGCTCTCTCTTCGTGGTTTGCTGGGTAAGACAAGACTGACCTTGGAGGGAACAAGTCCTGCTGAAAAAATTCTCTGGAGCCCAGAATAACCCTGAAAGTGGCCCCACGATTACAATTCTGGTCCAAATCCATTTACCATATTTATTTGTGGATTTCTCCCTCCCACTCCTCTTCATATTAAAAAAGATCAAAAAGACGTTTTAATGTATAAAAGATGTTTCCTCTGCATAATGCCCTCATCACCACCCACATACCTTTTTTTTTCTTTTTTTTTTTTTTTTTTTTTTGAATCCAAGGACTTTTGCTGTGCCAGTCGTCGCGGCGACCGTCCCAGAGCAAGGAAGTGCTTCCTGCTGATCTGTCCAAAGGGTGCGGAACTGAGCCCTAGAGGGGCCAGGCCAAAGGCCCAGAGCGCTGATCTGCCGGATATCTCCTTAATCCTTGTTGAACCGCTGGTCTACCTTCTCTCTGCCCAGTGCTATTTTCAATGTCGACCTGCTTCTATCCCCAGCAACAGTACATGCTGTCCCTGTTTCTTGGGCCACTGAACCTCCCACGAAAAAAAGAGTGTTTTCCAGGATTCCCACGGTGGCTCAGTCCTTCACCCGTTTGGCCAGAAAGTAGCTAAACTTCAACTAGTTAAGTAACAAACTCAGCTGTGAACCTGACATTTCCACTACTTTAAATTTCACCGCTCCCTGGCCCTGGTCAAGAACCCCATACTCTCAGCAAAATAAATCAGTCTTTCTTGCCGTAAGCCTCTGTTTTCAGGATATTAAGGACTAACTGAAGAAATAAAATTAATTTTGCCTCTGATTACTGTGTTATTCTAGATAAGCCATTATTATGCAAATAAGAGAGTGCGGCTTTCAAGTTGAATCAGAACCGTGCCGGGTAGCGGCGCAGGACTGCCCCAGATGTTTGCATAATTACTTCTGCCCTAACTTCGAGAGTGCAAAATGTCAAGGGAGGAAGTGGTGCGGGTAAATACGGTACCACGTTCCCTGAATTTGATTTCCTAGGGAAGGGCGGGGAAGCCGATCTGAGGCTCTCATCTAGAGCAAGAGAAGGCGTCCCGGCTCTCTGGCGAGGGTGTCCCAGCCCGAGTGGCCGTCGACGCCCTCCCCCTCTCGGGTGAGCCATCCCGCAGCCAAGAGTGGCCGGAGAGACCCCGGTCTCGCCGGGGCAGTGAGGCGCTTGCGCGGGGACTGAGCCGCCGCTGGCCGCGCGCTTTCCGGCAGGCCGGGAACCGGCAACTCGGCTTCTGGGCGTGCGCGGAGCCTGCGCGCTCTGGATGCTCAGCCTCGACGCCCGTCTGGCCTGGTTGGACCCCCGACAGCGACCCCTCCGAGCCCCGGCGCGGGGCTACAAGGAAAGGCACTGATCAGAGCCGAAAGGACACCGAGGTTCCATCCACGTCCATCAGAGGCAAGAAGGCCGGACCCTCCCAAGAACCGTCGCCTTTTCTCCGTCGAATCTCAAACGTCTGCCCCTAACGTTTCCCGTACGCCCCCGCGAGGGCGAACGCGTCGGCGGAGCTTGGTCTGCGCGGAGGTTCTGCCGGAGCACCCAGACTCATCCCTCCAACCCCGCAACACGTGCCTTTTTGAAGGACCTGGGAGGCTCTTGGTGTTTCTGATCTCTGAAACGGGAGACTGGACGTTGGCTCTTCTCAGCGTAAAGAGCCTCGCGAGGAAGTGGTACTGGCCGAGGGATCTCGAGTTTGGAACTAACTCGAGGTCCCGAGTGAGTGAGTGAAGTCGCTCAGTCGTGTCCGACTCTGCGGCCCCATGAACTGTAGCCCACCAGGGTCCTCTGTCCGTGGGATTTTCCAGGCAAGAATACTGGAGTGTGTTGCCATTTCCTTCTCCAGGGTATCTTCCCAACCCAGGGATCGAACTCCGGGTCTCCTGCATTGCGGGCAGACCTTTTACCATCTGAGCCACCAGGGAAGCCCCATCAAAAAGTCACTTCAATTCCTTCCGCTTGGGGGCGGCGTAGGAAGTGAGAACGAACGTGAAGAGCCCGACGGAGTCGGAGGCATCCCAGCAGATTCCCTGGGGGCGGGAGAGAGCCTGTGGGGTTGGAGAGGGCAGTGCGGCGGCGACCAGTTGGTCGGCATTGCTGGCGACTGAAGTGCCTACCCCGGCAGAGGTAGGATTCTAGGGAGCCCAGACCTCGCTGAGCGCAGGCTCTGGGGCTACCAGTCTTCACCTGGTGTCTTCCCCTGGGAAGTGTATGTTCCCTGCCTTCCCGATGGATGGGATTACCAGCGGGTAGGCAGCATACACACAGGGACCCTGCCTAGTCACTGCAAGGCCAAGACTGTCCCCGTGCAGACAGAATGCGGAGTCAAACTCTCCTCCTGGAGCATCTTGAATCACAGGCTGAAGTCAGTGAGTGGGTCAGTGAGCCCTGAGGCTAAGGCTGGCGCCGCAAGGGGAGTTCTCGAGTCCCGGGAATCTCGGGGCTGGGAGGCTTCGGATAACACATTCCTCTAGGATGGGGCGCAAAGACTTTGACCCTTAGGTTACCCATTTGTCTCTCGCGGCTCTGCCACTCCCCCCTGCCCTCTTCGCCTCTCCCAGTCCCGCCCTGGCTTAGGCCGTGGAGTCTGAGCCCCTTCTTCAGGGCCGACGGGAACCGAACTCCCAGACTCATCCATTCTCTGTCCCCTTCCATCCTGAGGGACAGGCACGGATATGCAAGTAGCTCAGGTCTCCCACTCACCTCGGACCTATCTCCCCTTGCACCCCGCCAGCCCCAGAGTGCCTCCGGGCTCCTGGAGCGGGATTTCGGAAGCAACACGAGGCTGCCTTCCTGGAGAAGATTTGGGGGATTCACCCCGCGGCGCGCGTGAGCGATGCGCGCTAGCTTCAGCGCTGTGCGCGTGCTCCTGCTGCACCGCACCCGCGAGGAGCTGGGCCTCCGCGCTGCAGGAGTCGCGGTTTTGGTAGCGAGCCCACCTGCTGCGACGCCCCTGGGCAAGCATCCTAAGGGGCGAATTTAGACTGCGACTACGGAGTCTAAGAGCAATTTCCCTGGGAGGGTCAGTGAGCACCCAGTTCACTCTTTGTGGGTACCCCTCATGGGAGGCAGGGACAGCTCTGGCTGATACTGGATTGAGGGAAAGTCACCCAGTCCAGAACCACCACGTCTCATTAGCCTGACTTGGCCCCAGAACACTAAGAAGGACAAGTGTTACAGTAATAATGAACATTTATTGAGCATTTACTTATGGCTGATGGTGTGACAGTGCTTACAAAAGTGTTAATATTTCTTTTTAAAATAACAATTATGGGGACAGAAGCACAGAGTGGTTAAGTAACTGGCACAAGGGCACACAGCTAATAAGTGAATTTGAACCACTGGCCCTGGAGACCACAATTTTAGCCACTGTGCTCTGTGATGAAGGAAAAACAATGACTTCCACCATCATCCAGCCTCCAAGTGGGTTGATTGGGCTCCTAGAACTCATCCCTCACTCTGTTGTTCCAGGCTAATTTTTTTTTTTCTTCTCATGGCCCAGATCAATGTTTCTGCTTAGCATGGTCAGGTTGCTCACTCTGACAATGAGACACTGTCTTCTATGGCCAGTTCCATTGGCCCTTTCTTACCTTGAAGAATTTCCATAAGCCAGGAAGAAGCGAAACATCTAGAGGGTTCCAAACTCTTGTCCTACAGTATCAGAGAACACTGGGCTTGGGACTCCTCACACAGAACCCCTACTGTGTGCCCCTGGGCAAGTTATTTGGCTTCACTGTGCCTCAAGTTTCCCCATCTGTAAGATGGGGATTATAGAATTACTTGTATCTGGTTGTTATGAATGTTAAGTGGGATAATGCAGCTGCTCAATAGATGCTGCTTGCCCCGTGGAGCTGCCATTCATCCTGTGATTTCAGGGGGCAAGTCAAAGGTTATGTTGCTTAGAGTATGTGCAGGCTTGTGAGGAATGTGCAGCATGGTCAGCCCTTTAGCATCCTTTGCAAGTTATTCTAGTGTTCCTCTGATACCCATTGGAAGTCTACCTGGAAGGAGAAAATGGGACAGGAGAGGTGGGAACTTCTTGATTCTGGGAAGGACTAGAGGCTGGAAACCTCTAGGTTCCAGGCCAAAAACCTTGGCAGCCTCCCTCCTGTCACCATCCAGCCTGTCCGGGTGGGACTTTGGGACGTCTTTTCAAGGTGTTGGATCACCTCTGCCTTTCCCCCTGTAGCGGGCGAACAGCCTCCCATAGGTATCCGGCCCTGGCCCAAGCGTGGGGGCGACAGAGTCGGAGGACGCCTGACGGGCTCCAGGGCTGCTGGTGGCAAGCCACGGGCCGCGATCGCCGCACACACGGCCACGCTCGGAGCCACCCGTGCTCGCTTCGCCCCGGAGGCAAACGGATATCTAAATCCGCTTGCGTCCGTGGCCAAGACCAGGCAGGTCCGACACCCGCCAAGCCGCGGAGCTGAAACGCTCCCAGTGAACTAGCCGAGGCCCGGCCGCATCCTCCAGCTAGAGGACGCGCTGGGGCTTGCTGGTTTGGCCGGCGACCCAGGAGCCGAGGCCGTCACCCCGGTCGCCCTACCCCTTTCCTCTCCTCGGACCACGCCAGCCTCGAGGACTCCTCCCCGGGGCTGAATCCGCGGGCAGCAGACACTGGGCAGCCTAAAAGGGCCGTGGACCGGGGGCAGCCCTCAGGTGAAGGAGGCGGGCGCGTGGGGGCACAGGATCCCGACACCTTCCGGAGACTGGGCCGAAAGCTGGGACTGGCTTCCAGAACCCGGAGCAGGTTCTGGGGGCACTTTGTTGGGAAGGGAAGTGGCAGGCATGTGCCTAGTTCACCGAAACGAGTGCAGAATCGAGCAGTAGACCTAGGGGGTCGGGAAGCAGGTGGCCCGATGTGGGCGGGAGTCTGTATTTCCACAAACAAAGGAACAGGGCGCTCACCCCGGAACTAGGGAGTGGTGGGAAGACGGCTAAAAGAATCGCCGACAATTTCCTTCATAAAAATGCGATCTGAGAGCATTTGATTTCCACTTTCACTCCCCCTCGCCCTCCGCCCCGACACACGCACTGTCTCCAAAGACACTCAAATTGCAGCCATATGGGGCTAAAGTAATAGGAAGCAGTTACCTTATTTACTGAAGTGGCGGCGCACTCAAACTTGACAGCCGCAGCCGAGGACCGCCGGGCAATGAAATTAAGAGCAGAAGGTTCTTGTTCTCTGAAACTGTTTTGTTTACACCCAGGGGTGCACACGGGAAAAACAGTTATCTGACTTTGAAAGATAAAAGAGGTTGTGTGTAGGAAAGAAGGGAGGTGGCGAGAACTGAGTGATGAGGAAGGCAGGTCCAACAAGAAAGGTGGGGAGCTGGGTTCCTTCTTCCCTTGGTTTCTAAGTGTCATCGGCTGGTCACTTTGAAAGCAGGGGTAGGGACTCAGCGGGAAGGATGCCTCTACCCACCCCGGACGCTAGCGCCCTCCATGGCAGGTACAGGCAACCTCCCTCACCAACCAAGAAGGCCCCAGCTCTGGGTCGCACCAAGACTACAAGCCCATTTCTCAGATTTCTTCTCACTTAGTCTCCAAACTCTCAGGGCGTCGAGGTCACTCAGTGACTGGTGTTCACACTCTCTTCAATCCTGGTGTCTTGCAAACAGATGGCAGCGGTGCTCGAGTCAGGAGTGAGACACACCCCCATCACCAAACCCGGGGTTTCTCCCCCCACACCGCAGGACTGAGTTTCTCTGCAGCGGACAAGAACGGGGCTTGGTCTGATTGTTCTCATGTTATTCTATGCCTCTCCTTTCCTTCAGGATCGAGTTCCACCTTTGCTATGGGTGCTGTAGGAAACCCCGACATTTGCAAACTCAGACACTTCCAAAGCGCTAATTTTGTTCAGAACAAGTGTTTTCACAACCAGGCATAAAGACAGGCAGAAAAATGCGGGAAAGCAAAAAAAACCAAAAAAAACTAAATACCCCCTGGAGGAGGGGCGATGCACAACAGCGCCAGGGTTTGCATTTCCCACTTGAAGCTTCGGAGGCACTTAAGCAAAGAAAGAAAAGAGTGAGAGAGGTACGAAGGAAGAAAGAAAGGAAAGAAAGAAGAAAGGAAGGAAGGGAGGAATGGAGGGGAAAAGGAGGAAAGAAGTGAAAGACAGGGAGGGAGGAGCTGAGCTAACTTTTTCAGCGTGAAACTGAAACCATCGACCTCTGCACGCCTCGTGCAAACTCCGGGTCTGTAAAGGCACCCAGCGCAAACACAGCTCGCGGGAACAGCGCTCCAGAAACCCTATCAGAAGGGAAACCACCACTCTTTGCGGGCGCGGGCCCGACTCGCGAGGGATGGGGGAAGGACGTGGGTGGGGAGGAGCGGTGGCGAAGCCCCTCGTTCCTCCAGCCATTTCGGGACAGGCTCCCTCCTTCCGGCTCCAAGGTGGCCCTGAGGCTGCCTGGGGAATTCAAGAGACCGGTGCGTGGCTGGCACAGCCGGGCAGCCGTCGCCCACAGCGGGCAGTGAATTCCAAGAGGCTGCGGGCGGGGCGTGCAGAGCGACCCGGGCCCAGGGCGGAGGGTGGGCTTTCTCTGGGCGGGGAAACCAGACACTTACAGGCGGCTGAGGCCGACTTTATTTTTACTGCCCAAACTGTTGGAAAGTATTTAAGCTTAAACAGAAACAGCTGTATCGCTGGCACCGGCCAACGAAACTATTTGTTACCGGGAATGACTTTTTATGATTAAGGACCCGGCCGTCGGCGGCCTCTCGCGGGCAGCTCGCGCGGGTCGCCAGGGCTATCTAGGCGTCGCCAACTCGCTGTTCGTTAAGACCGAACGGCCAGAGAGATGAGACTGTTCACTCAGAGCTCACCTTGTAAAGTTTGAGCAAGGCCAAAATCTGGACCCCCGCCGCGTTTCCAAGGGTGGGGGCGGGGAGTGCGGGAGTGGGAGGGTAGGAGAGGGGGCGGGAATCTCTCCGTCCCGCGCACCCAGGACTGCGCCGCACCGGTCGCGCACCTAACTTTGGACAAGAGGCCGGTTTTCCGTTCTGGGCTTCCTGCCCTTTCGAGTCTTACTCCTTGGCTCGCCTTTCCTCCTCTCTCTTGTTCTCCTTGTTTTTTCTCTCTTTCTTCCACCACATCCCTCGCCAAGGGAAACTGCTTCCAGTCAAGTTTATCACCGATGTTTTAACTAAATCTTGGGTTCCGAGGAGTGGGTGCTGTTACTTGCAGCTTGGGCGGTAAGAGAAAAGGGTCAGGGATTGTTGGGCCCAGACTGGGGTTCTGTCTCTGTCGCTGCCGTCCCAGCCACGGGTCACCGCGAGCTGAGCAGGAGCATGCAGTTTGCGTGTGTGCAAACGCAAGGCACGCGGGACCCGGTCCTCGCCCCCTTTCCTGGACCCCGCCACCTTCGCGCCTCTTCGTCAACCTTCAGTGGACACTGTGAGGCTCCCCGGGTTTTCTCGCAGTGTCTGTCACGCGCATTGGGATGAGCTGCCAACAGGAAGAGTGGGGCACAGGCCCAGCGGGTTGCCCGGGTACGGGTAAAGCAGGGAGCCTCCCCAGTGGCGCTCCCCAACCCCAGCCAAGCTCCAGACTCTGCCTTGGTGGTCGTCGATGCCCTCCCCAACACATCCCGGGCTGGGGCAAGGAGCGGCTGGACTGGGGCTAGCGACATTTGGGGCCATGGCCTGGCGTGGAACAGCAACGCGGGCTGGCGGTAGGGGCAGGTGGCTGCGGGTGTCCGGGACGGGTCGGGGAGGGGGCAGGAAGAAGGCGCGCGAACTCCCCCACGGGATCCTGGGGTGCGAGAAGACTCGGGCGGCAACGGCGGGCCCCCACTGGGTCTGCATTCGGCCTCCAAGCTGGGGGCGAGCGCTCGAGCCCAGCCCGCCTCGCAGGGCCCGGAGGGTGGCCGAGGGCAGGGTTGCGCGACCGGAGAAGGAGACACAGGCACATTGATTTGTTAGCGGGATGGGGCTGGCGGCAGCGGGGGGAGGCGTTGTCATGGAGACTGAGGGTCGGGTGTGCAACCCGGGGAGAGGAGGCCGGGTGGGAACGCGGACGAGGGGCGCGTCGCCGGCACTAGGGGGTTCGGGCGCGGCCCGCGGCGCCCCAGCACACAGCCCGACAGACTGACAGCGGCCGAGCCCGCCTCCACGCTACGCCACTTCCGGCGGCGGCCCCACCCCCCTCGCGCTCAGTCTCGGGAGTCGCTTCGGACTCCGCCCCCTGGCGATTGGAACGCGGGTCACGTAGCAACGCGGGGGAGAAAGCGAGAGGGGCGTGGCCCGGAGTTCGCCCAATCAGAGCGCGGGAGAGCTGGCTCTGGCCGCTTGGCTTTAGCAACGTCGTTAGCAACACGTGGGGCGGGAGGAAGCGCGGGGAGAGCAGGGAGGAGGGAGCTGCGCGAGGGAGGGGGCGGGGAGGGAGCGAGCGCGCGGGAGGGGGAGGAGAACTGACGTCAGCGGGAGAGTATTATGGTCTGTCGTGCGCTGGCTGCTGCTTTTCTGCTCCTGGAAGCGGCCAAGGGGGGAAGCGCCGAGTCAACATGGAGCTTTCTGCGGTGGGGGAGCGGGTGTTCGCGGCCGAAGCCCTCCTGAAGCGGCGCATCCGGAAAGTAGGTGCCCCCGGGCCTTGGGCCGAGCCCTCCCCTCCCGGCCCGGGTTCCCTCCCCCTGCTGCAACCCAGCTTCCCTTCCCCCAGGTCCCAGCAGCGGCCGCGGCCGTGGCGGCGGCTCTAGCCCAAGCGCTTTCCTTAGACTTGCAGCGATGCACAGATTGCATGGGTGGGGGCGGGGTGGGGGGAATGAATGTCGGTGCATGCACTATGTGCAGCGTTTCGTGCAGGGGGTGATGCAGCGGGCGCGTGCCTTTTCGCGGTGGGATTTAGCGCATTCATTCGGTGCATGCATTTTTTGCATGTATTTCTCGTGTCCCCGTCATGCATTTTTCCTCCTGCACACACAGTTTCCTTTTTGCATCTTCAGGGACGCATGGAATACCTCGTGAAATGGAAGGGCTGGTCGCAGAAGTAAGTAGGTTCTGTGCAATTCTCAACCCCAGACAGTTATTCCGGAGCTTTCTTTCTTCCTCTTTTCCCCTTTACATTGACAATACAATGCAACAAGAAAAGTTACAGACATACACATGCACACCCGCGGTTCTTTCTCTGCTCCCTGGACTGACGCCCACTTCTTCCTGATTTCCTTTAGGTACAGCACATGGGAACCTGAAGAAAACATCCTGGATGCTCGCCTGCTCGCAGCCTTTGAGGAAAGGTACAAGCCCTTCCAGGCTTCAGCTTCTCACTTAGAAACACGAAGGGTGGCTCCTGTCCAGCCTCAACTGGAGGCACACTTGGTTTCTTCACTCACAACCCCCCCCTTCCTTTCTGCAGGGAGAGAGAGATGGAGCTGTATGGCCCCAAAAAACGAGGACCCAAACCCAAAACTTTCCTGCTCAAGGTAGGGTGACAGTGTCCAATGGTGGGCAGTAGTGTTCTTGTGTTAGTTTGTGGGAAGCAGGCCATGAGGGGTTATGAATCAATGGGGTGTGCTGTTTGTAATCTAGGAGGGAGTCCCTAGACAGGCTGTCACCAAGTCACTTCACCGCTAAGGGTATCTGAGGGGAGGGGCTTAGCCAAACTAGAGTTTCTTTATCAGACCCCCTCAACCATCTCAAATAGACATAATCAACTACAAGAAGGGTACTTGGTACAAATGACTGCTTCCAGACAAACTGCTACTCCTATGCTTCACCCCTACCCATATGGAAATTCCAGAGGGTGAAGCTGGGAGGCTGGGGCTGGAAGAGGGGGGGGGGTGGAGGAGGTGGGGGCGGGGCGAGGGCCCGGCTGGGTGCTG